>LUCM01007987.1:158187-171727 GCA_008360955.1 Fasciolopsis buskii
GATTGAAACATTGATGCTTGCAAATAGAACATGCCTATTTGACGTGCGCGTCAGCCATCATTAACGATTGGGTCTCCAAAGTGAAATCCGTGGTCATAGCCCACGCATTTGTCCTGGCATTTGTTTGCATTTGTTTGAACTAGCTGTTGACTCTATATAGATGTGCATTTTCTCGATAAAGTAGGTTGAGCAAAAACAAGACGAGCTGTGCACGTAATCAATGACAGTCGAATTTGAAGCGTCGTTGTTTGTTAGTCGTGAATCTGTGGATGCACCGCATTGATTGCAGCTCCTACTAGCAGAAAAGCGAGTTCTACGCAGGATTATCTCGGGTAATACCACATTCACGTTCAAGCGGAGGTCGTGATCCTGTGTGGTATCCCTGACTGTTAGACACGTCACTATTGTTCCCAGCCCTAAATCTACCAGTACTACTGCTTTAGCAAAATGTAGTCGGCCCATCGCCTTGGCATCTACTGGTCTTAAAATGACGGGGTACGCTATAGTTAAGCTCTTGGCGACCTCTTTCCACTTGCTTACAGATCTACTAGGTCCACAATGGACGTTGTCGTCTCCCCTATTCACCACATTTGCAGGTCCTTAAACGAGTTGATGAAATCTGTGCGTTGTGTCTTTCTAGACTAGTCATCACCGTTTGATTCGGCCTCACGGTCTCTTCTACTTCACAAACTGGGAACATTTTGTTGTCGTAGGCCTTTATTTGCATGTCAGTCTGATTGCTTTGCTAACCGAACCTGGCGCACACGAATGAACGTTTAAACTTCAAAACCGTTGATTAATTATTCATGCGTACTTCAGAGTATTGTTCTCACCGTATCTCTTTTCTACTTACATCGTCCGTTCCTGGTCATATTTTCGTCTTTCTCTCCTCCTCTCCATCGTTTGGAAGGAAACTGAGGCGGTATTGAACGAATATCCCCTCCAATTTCAGTTGCAGTTCGCTTGTGGATGTCTCCATTCTACTGACGAGATAAGCGTGACGGATTAATACAATAACAAATATTTTAATCACGTTTTCACAATCATTCGTGCTTCTCTACCTTGTTGCCTTTGAAATATCCCTAAGAAGTCGAATTTAAGAGTCAACCAGCGCGCCCAGTACCCACAGTATTTGGTTTCATAATCCCGCGTGGATTGACAAAAGTGCATTGATAGCCATTTCAGCTCTCACATTCTTAACTGAGTGATTTGATATGCATTCGTCTAACAATTACCACTCTGTTAAGTATAAATTTCTATTCGCATAAACTGTTCGACGTTCACCGCATTCTGATGATCATATCATAACAAGAAGGCAAGGGGGTGGCTCACGCGTTTATTGAGCCACGGAACAAGTCCTAGCTCCCATATCTTTTTCGGTCATGTATGCTGTTTACTTCCAAACGACGCTCAAGGAAACCTATACTATAAGTAGCTGAGAATTTCCTGTCCGATTTGGCCGTCTGCTTAGCATTCTTGTTTTCATTCTTTTAAGCCTTCCTTTCGCCTTGTTGGTTCGATTGCCTTAAGTGACATCATCTATAGATCTCTGTTGGTGGAATCTTGCTATATAGCTGAGTTCTTGCTAACCTACAATTTTCATGAAATAATTCACCATGTGATATCATCGCTGAACTCACCATTAAGAATGCATGGAAGCAGAATGCAGCTGTTTCATCCTTATTAGGAATCATTAGCAGTGCACACACTGCGCCCGAACTGGGACGCGAACCCGGGACGAACGATTCTGAGTGGATCGCCTTAGCCATTAAGCTAGCGGGCGGGCCCTCAGTGGATTGTTGAACCTCACCACATGATGTTGCACCTATCCGTCACTGTTTTGTGCAGCCATGGTCGGTAGCGCACTGATAGGTGATTTCTCTGCCGGTAGCCTAATTGCAACAAAAGCTTTGGATATGACCTACAGAGCTTGGCTACTTTGTATTTGTTAGTAGTAGGAGATTGAATGTTTTCACATGGTGACGTTGAACAAACCGTTGAGAGCTGGTCCGCTAACGTAATGACTAAGGCGTTCCACTCAAAATCGTTCGTCCCAGGTTCACGTATCAGTTCACGCGCGGTTGATATACAGACTGACTGGGATGAAACAGCTGTCCATTGCTTCCATGCTTTCTTATTGGTGAGTTGAACAATGTTATCACAGTGAATTATTTCACCAAAACATTCAATCTCCTACTACTAACATACAACCTGCACCTAATTATTACCAACGGTCCCTTTGCCTACTAGGGAGCGCTTTTCACACAGTCGTTACTTCTTTGGACAGGTTCTTTTGCTTGGTTTGTCCCCGCGGCATTGATTGCCCACACCATTCATCACCTTCGCACTTATATCTGCAGTATATTACTATAAAGAAAAATTAATTATCACAAACAAGCTGTTCATTGAGTTCACATGAAACTAGAGGAATAAACACTGTCAACAGAACGGGGATACGGGCGTATTGCATGTAGAGAATAGTGCATACAAACAATTGATAGTGATATGATAATCCCAACGTAACTTGCGTGAGTAAAGGAGTTTTCTTATGCTTGCAATAAGTATGTGAAGGCTTTTGTCACCTAGAATTCATCAGAGCTTTAACGTCGTTTATTAACTCTTCTGCCTTTCATATTATCCCTTAGATTACGGAATAAAAGGGGATAATTGAGTCAAAACCCAATTTGATATTGTTCGTGATAAAATAATTACAGGCAAATCGATTCTTTAGGTTAATGATTTAAGGAACACTTCCAAAGATTGCCAGTGATGGCGCAATCAACATAAGTCATATTCCCCCAAACTCCGTCCAATATACGGTGTTCTCGCTCGTCTATAGCAACGCGTTCGTCACTGATGGTCGCAGGCGATTTTATCGATTTTCCGATTTAGATTTATGTTACTGGCAAATTTAAGCAGCCTACATAATCCTGCCCATTGAATTGTACGATCGTGCAACCGTTCACACTCCTGATGATACACATCTACAAAAACATTTTGCTCAGTAGGACATGGGCTGCCATGATGGTTTGACTCAGTAATTTTTATGGTAATCTGGCTTCTCTTCCAGAAGATTTTAGCCCTCACCCAGTCCTCACATAAGATAGTTGCTGCAATTCGTGTTCGAAACATGAAACAACTTTCTTAAATTTATTTGGTCAAACTTCGAAATTTTGAAAATGGAAGGTAAGAATATCCTTAAAGTAATGGCTTGTGAACAGTGGGGACGATTTTAGGTAAAATAACATGTAGTCGTACACGGTTAATAGGTTTAAGCTGTTTTTCTAAGCCAGATATCTCCGTGAGAAGCTTAGGCGTCTGGAAGTTCGGCTTCCAAAATAATAAACGTAACTGCTTCAATTCAGCATACTTCGAGATTTCCAACACACCAGTCGATCAGCGTAGCTAAGGAAAAAGTGGCGGTCCACCAGGATAGTATAGTATTCATGGTTTTTCGTTTGTATTCATTCATATCTGAAAGGTGATTCCTCACTAAAGACTCGATAACTGCGTACTGAAGGTGAATGTTTCCAAATGAATCAAATGTTTTGTGCCTACATACATCCTTCAAGTACCCGCCGTTCATTGGTCCTGTCTAGTCGAATCATACCTTACCTAATTCATAAACGAATCAGAGACTTTTGCACTCCAATAAAGACCAGCAGTCATGGAAATGCTAAGTTCGCCAGATAACTTTAACTACTCCGGTAAATGAATTCCAGTCAGCTAGTGAAATCACATAGCAATCAGTTAAGGAGAAATACGCGGAGTGCATAAATTGAGCGTGCGGCTTTGAACCACCTGGCAACAGTGAGGTTTCGGTACCGGCGATGAGGTGAGAGGTAATTTCAATGCACAAGCTAGAAAACAGTGTACCGGAATCCTGTTTAAGTGGGCAATGCGACTTGCCTGCTCATCGAACTGATAACGGGGAAAGACTTCTCCAATTCTGGGCGGATAATAACTTATTCCTATCTAGTATGAATTTCCGACGGTTTGCGTCGCATAGCAACTTGGAGCTCTAACCCGACCGGTAGTCTGAGTCAGATTGACCATATCGCGGTTGGCTACTATTGGCGCGGTTCTGTCCGGAACTGTGGATCGCACTGGACTAAGTACGTCGCTTCGAACAATGCGTTAGTTTTGATGTGATTCTTGCTTCAGCTCAACGGTCATCGACGTAGTCCACAAGCCCGATTGGCCGTCGAACGTCTGTGTGATTCGGCTGTTCGCAACAGCTATGAGCGGAAACTATCCGAGGAACTAAGAACTCCGACGAGCAGCAATGCAGGCTAGCAGTGGGATCAAATCAAGCAGACGATGCATTTGATAGCAATTTTTACCTGTGGTCCTAGATCTGGCGTTCTTCAAAGATGCTGGATCTCGCAAGGTTCGCTGGGTCTAGTGGAGCAAAAATGCCAACTGTCTAACTGCAAGGAGGTGAATAAGATGCGTCAACAGTTGCACCGCGAGTTGACGATAAGCCTTAAGAATGACCGCGAAAACTGGTGGGTTAAATTAGCCGAAGACATGGCACCAGCGGCCGCTTCAGGTAACAGTTCAAGCCTATACGCGACAGCAATGGGCGGTGAACTTCGATTAGTGAAATTGTGTGCGATAAGAATGGAGAGCTCATCCATGGTAGACAGGAAAGACTGGACCGTTGGGCCGAGCACTTCAAGAATCAGCTATGCTGGCCACACGCTAACGCATTTAGGCCGACGTCTGGAGCTGTGAATCCTTGGGAGGTGTCACTTGATCCCCCAACGGAAGTTGAAGTAAATTCGAGTATTTGACTTCTGAAGATGGGAAAAGCAGCCGGTCCCGACGACCTTCCTCAATTCTTTTCAAATTGGGCGGGAAAGCTCTGGTGAAACCTCTTACCTCCTTGCTTCGTGATATTTGGAACGATGAGTGTATCCCATTATCGTGGGATGAGTCACTGACTTTACCCATGTTCAAGAGGGAAACACGGATTGGCTGTAGCAACCATTGTGAGGTTACTTTGATTCCGATAGTTACTAAGGTGTTAGCTCCGATAATGTTGCGTCGTTTGACACCGATTCGCGAGAGTAACTTCCACGGACAGCAGGCTGGATTTCGTCCAGGTCTAGGTGGCATCGACAAGGTATTCACTCTTTTCCAGATATCCCAAGTGCACCACGCACCGCTGCCCTACGATTGTGGTTTCTAGGCTTGAAAGACCTATTCGACTCCGTGGATCGACGAGCACTACTCAGTGCTCTCCACCGAAAGGGTATGCCAACGAAGTTTGTGAACCTGTTGCGAGCATTGTTCTTGCATACCTATGGTCACGTGAGGTTATACGGTGAACTATCAAGTTCATTCGAAACGACTAGTGGCGTTCGACGAGGATGTCCCATCTCTCCATTCCTGTCCAACCTCGTCATGAATTAGGGGACGATAGTCATTTTGCAGAGCTGAAAATCATACTGCAGAATTCTTCAATTCCGTTTTCGCACTTTCATACTTCGTTTAATGTAAATTACTTCGCGGAATCGGACAAGTACATGAACACAACCGCATAGCCAGTTAATGATGCGTTGTACTACCAACCTATCAGGAACCGGTATGAACGGTCCGGTCAGTTTTCGTGCATCCTCGTCCAATATTCATCGGCCTTGAAAATTTGGACTGTTCGCATCGTTATAACTACAAACATTCTATACATTCGGACGATGCTCATAACTTTTCGTTTGACGGCCAGTGCAGTCAGTTCACTTTCAGTCTGGACAACCGTTATTCTTGCACCAACATGCTACCTAACAGCATCATCTGCCCAAACAGTAAACGAACAAGGAATAATTGGTAATCAGCTATAAAACATTAAGTTGAAGAAGTATGCAAGAGAACACAGGCTTCAGATGCAAGAGGGCCATTGGCTACTGCTCTGATACATATCACCTATTCCCTCCTATCATTGCTTCGGTGGATCTCGTGGACCCCAATCCGGTAATGTAATTGCATCCGCACTAGCCAGTCTACTGGTTAACGCTTTCGTACTTTTCCCCGTTTCATCAACTGGCCACATCGAACCACCTCTATCCACTTCCTGCCTTGAAGAACAACAGACAACGAGGCGAGTGTTCTGTGGGCATGTGCAAAATAGGTCCCAACCACCTCAACCCATTCAAATTCAGCACCGGTTCCCAAGACGGATAACTAGGATTCAGTATGTTACGCCTAATCACTGAGTTACTCACAAACTTCGCCCACCATATTCTACCAATACTACAAAAACAACGATGTTCAAACACCAAAATTCTTCCCATACCTTCTGCTATCAATGCCCAGGGGGATGCAACTACCGAAGTTACCAAATCTATCCAACTCATCCAGTTGCTCCCCTACAAGAACAACGTTCGTCCTTCGGCCAATCCAGTCCTGTATCTGAATTTTACATCTCAAAGGTACACGACGCATTCCTAACATACACTATAGTCCAGACAATCAATAAAACCGTGCCATTTACTTGAATCTTTACTCGGTAATACAGCATCGTCTGCATATTCCAAATCGGACAGATTCCTATCCGAACAAATATAAATGCCAATATTCTCAAGTTAATAAGGAAAGGTGAAAGAAGGCAATCTTGACGAATAACACGCATACAACGAATATCACGTCTCGTGGTGGATTTGAGTGAAATATAGCCGTAACTGCAAGCTCGGTTTCGGCTGTTGACAAAAGGAGATTGGATGAGTGAAATGAATTTCTCTGGCACACTCTTCAATGAGAGACAGTGTCAAAGACTGAATTAAACGCCGCTTTCAACTCAAGAAAGACAAATATCGTGGATCTGGACACTATGTATCTGTTCTGAGATCTGTCACAATGTGAACATTTGCTCATTACAACCACAACCGGAAAAGAAACCAGCTTGATTTTCATGCATACACATTTCGCGAGTATTAGATAATCGGTGGAAGATAATTCTTCTGAGCAGCTTGGATGCGGTGCTTGCTAAACTAATTCCTATATGGTTTCCACATGAGGATCTTTCGCCAGTCTTGTAATTCGGCACAATCACCGATTCACACCAGTCATTAGGAATATCTTCCCTCTCCCAGATTGAGCCCAGGGGTTTGGTCAACTCCGATGTTGATAATTCGCCACCACCCTTGAAGAAGAATGGCGACAGTCCATCTGGTCCAGCTGCTTTATTTCTTTCCAGAAAGTTCATTTCCGTCGTCACCTGCATTTCGGATGGATGGTTGGTAACCGCGTGCACTCGTTCACTTGTAGGCATAACTGCAAGGCCCACTATGGCTGTGGACCAACTAAAATGCTCCAGAAATTGTTCTGTCCAACGTACCATCCGGTAATCCTATGAATGAGTTAGTGTACCGTCGGATTATGTAATCATTTCGCTTATTTTCGGCTTCTGTTGATCAGTATTCCTAATCAGTCTGTAAAGTTTGTGACAATTTCCGATAGCCACAGTCGTTTCCGTTGCCCTATATTTTCCTGTCAGCCACCAATCCCGATGATTTCTGAGACTCATGTGCCGGACAAGTGACTTATGTCCTGGTTTGACAAGGGACTAAGCGCAAACAAAAGCAAGCACGAACCAAAGCACGAGGTGAGTCCACAGGTGTGTACCAGAATGGCCAACAATCCTCAAATGATCCACGCCACCTGTCACCGATGCCAATGTGATCAATCTGAATCCAACGGTGTGACGTCGAAGAGGCATATCGGCTCAGCGGATGTCATTTTATGACAAAAATTGGTGCTTGCCAAAAACAGTCTGGACGGAAAATCGGCCTCCGATGTACCGTTCTATCCCCACTAAGTACCCATGTTGGGCGTTACAATCATCCACAAGGACCACAACCTCCGTTGAACGTGAACTGTGGATTACCCGAGATAACTCCTGGTAGAACTCGCCTTTCTGCTCAGAGGAGCTGCAATCAATGGGTGCATCCACAGATACGACTAACAAACAACGACGCTTCAATCGACTGTCATTGATACGTGCACACTCGTCTTGTTTTTGCTAACCGACTTTATTCGAGAAAATGCACATCTATATAGGTCAACAGTAGTTCAAACAAATGCAAACAAATGCAGACAAATGCGTTGCTATGACACGGAATTTCACTTTGGAGACGCCAATCGTAACTGATGGCTGACCGCACGTCAAATAGGATGTTCTATTTGCAGATCAATGTTTCAATCATTTTTTTGTCCTTCTACCTCCTGCGTGCATCTCGTGCACTCTTTGTTGAGCAGAAATATCATACGAGACCGATTTGAATTTATTGAACATAACTTTTACTGATACCCGTTTCACCTATTTGTGAGAAGTCCAATTTTCCAGTGTACTGTCAAGATTAAATCGTTTTTTCCTGGTATGTCAACGGACGGTTTTGTTCTTGTATCACCGAAGCAGATGTGCAAATCAGTCGAGCTGCTTCCATCCATAAGATGAACAACCAAAGCTTGTGTGCTTGTGTGTGTGTGTGTGTTTGTGTGTGTGATTGGACTCATGCGTGGTGCTGAATGGTTCGTTTTCATTGAACAACAGTTAAAGTGTATGCTCTTAAATGATCGTTGTTGGTTTGTTCGTATATTGATAAGCAAAATGGGATTAGTTCCAAATATATTAGCGCTTGGGCCCCACGAAATTAACCGACATGCTCGTTAAGATAACAACAGGTTGTTTTGGTGTATTCGCCTTATTGATAGAAGCTAGTCATGTGTTTTCATCCAAACGAAAAGCTTTCCCCCGTTTAGAAGTGTCCATTTCTGGTGTTCATTCCCGAGAATTGAGACCAATAAATCTTGTTTGCTCGCCCGCGTGTATCACGGCTTGTCAAATAAATTAGCAAATCAAGTGCAGAGTTTGATTTAGTACTCACCCGGGAGCCTGCAGCGAATAACTATCGTATTAGCAAAATCTGATAATTTTTTCGTGTTCGTTACAGATTCCCACGTTTGAGTTTCCACACTTTCCGGTAAGACGCAGCAAAACTCTAATTCATCCAATAAGTGTGGCCATGAGATTTGAAATTCGATGTATTCTATCTCTTTCAACGGTTTCATTCTGAGCTAAAATGGCATCTTCAGCGTCATCAGCATAACTTTTTTCTCATCTCTATTGTGTTAACAAGTCGACTGAAATAGAAAGTAAGTACTATGAATAAACCACAGTTGTTCTATAAATTAGTCAAATCTTAGTTAACTTCTACCGAGCAAATCCTATGTTGCTTGCAAAGTTAGTTAGTCAAGTAGTTAATTAGTTAGTCAGTCAACCAGTCAGTGACTCAGAATGTCAACTGATGGCCAGCAACTTACAACATTATTTTTCCTCGTAAACAAGACATTGACCCACTTCATCACTCGTTCTTGATCAGCATAAATCCGGTGGAAACTCGATAAATATTAGACTGTGATCGGATTAGTTCATCTCACGAAGTTCAGAGTGTGCAATTATGAATAGTATAGTGGATCAATAACCATCTGTCTGAAACCCTTGAGTTTGTTTGGGTTTGTGTGTAAGAATGAACCGTGGGAACTTAGTTTTGTTTTGGATTATTTGTAATTACGGTCAGCCCTATGGATTCCAAGCTCAGAGGATTTTCCCCTTTGCGACTACTCCGGGTCTATCGGAAACCAAATGTACTCCTATTCAGACTATTGGAAGTTTATTCGTCTCCTTATTGCTATCATATAGCAGTTGTTAGCCGTCTAGGCAAAGGTTTGCTCAAATGGTAATACCTTCCCTAAGGAGTTTCAACCTCATTGCCCCAGGTCGCGTGGGTATGCCTAATTTACAAGGCATCATACACATCCCAGATGACACGAGGGGGAATCGCGGGTGGTAAAAACATTGTCTGGATTTTCGTTCCCAGAAGTCATTGCTGAGATCCGAGATGAGGCTGGCGGTCCATCACTTACCCCGTGCTCTGACTACTGTTTTGTCGTCGTCCATTTTGTAATTTGCTGAAAGCTGGCTTTTTCTTTGTTTAACTTGGATCCTGATAGTCTTTGCACAAAGCTCATTATTTTTATGTTCACTCGACATACATTCAAGTTCACGAAGTTTGATACCGCTCGAGGTGAGAAAAAATATTGCGTTCTCGAAAATTTAAAAACATTTGAATTTTTCGGCTTCGTGTTGCCACCGGAAGCTCTGAAACCTATAGCGAAAAAAATACAAAATGCATCTTAGTTTCACTTGATGACGTGTTCCCTCACATTCGAGACTGATTTCCTTCGAAACGTTGCGACTGAACCGTGCGGTGTTTTTTCGGAAAACTGGAACAATTATATGCAGTACCATTAGTTCTATGTTAGTTCAAGACCAAGCTGGCAAGCTATCCGGCTAGACTGTAGACTTTTCTCGGGGTCTGTCCCCTACCCTATCAGAAGCTCTCGAGTTTATCGTGGGTCTGTCTCAATCAGACCTCTGAATGAGCCTTAACATCCATTTTAACCATGTCTGAAGTAACCCTAACGTAAGCTAGAGCATAGGGAACAAATAGGCAAAACCGTTGGGTTTTCTTTGGAGGCGTTGGCTTCTATCATGACTGTAGAGAAAACTATTTTGTCTAATCTAATTCGATATTACTCAGATGTCCATAGGAAATTGTTTACTCCGACAACGAAGTAACCACCTCAGAATCGACCCAGCATTGTTGTCCAATTCACGTAACTTAAATCAGTCTCGACAAGAACGAAATGGAATATGACAGCGACAGCGTTTGATTCTTGTGCATGCTCAAAGTAACTTCAAGTCCAGTTGCATCCATAAAATCTGTGATAGTTGTTTTAAGCTCACAAAATACTTGTTTTTTTCAGCTAGGCTCGACTAGAAAGGCAGCGAAAGAAAGACTTGGAATGGATTGCTTTCTGTTGGCATGATGGATACTATTCAGTTCATTAGTAATCAAGATGTACATTTATTAGGGAGGTTGGTCATTGAATATCGACAGCAATAAATAAACTGAATCCGACAATTTTACAATTGGGGCAGCCAATATATGAGGGCCATGGCAAGAAGCTCCCACAAAAATGCCACCTGAAAGGGTTGCCATAACGCGGTTTATATAAAGGGACACCGGTCATTCGCACCTGGAAGAGCCTCGGTAATGGTCCGCAACGTAACCAACTACGTGCGTCTGTTGGCCACCATGGACTCGAGAGATGTGGTCAGCTCAAGTAGACTGTTCCGCTGTTCCGCGGTCGCATTCAAACTGAATACACTGTCCATCAGACTAGGTTTACACAAAGTGCCAAAGACGTTGTTGATACGGCCGACCGATTTAGAACTGAGCATCTCTGTCACACATTCACACAACGTTTGCTCACAATCCCGAAGCATTTGGGATAGATATGCCTGATTGTATGTGTAGTCAGTTCGAACGAAACTGATAACCGTCAGGGCAATTTTATAAAACTGCTGTTTTGCTGTTCGAGCCAGCACGAGTTGTTCCTCGGTCAAGTCTCGTTGTTTGGCGACCACACCCAACTTTCCAATCGTCTTCACCACGGAACCCATCAAAGCTTTCACTTCCTTCTGACTAGTATTGTGACATTTGAGCACATTCTCGAACTGTGTGAGAGCGGTGTACGCACTTTTCCCGATAAGTGGTTTGATAGACTGTCGGTTTTTTACGATCCGACCGACGAGGTGTTTTTGAGCTCTGAAACGTAAAGTTTGCAAAGATGATCGACGCTTCGTGATCGGATCTTCGGAGGACTGCTGTTCGTCCTCCGAACTGGGACTGAAATTTTCTTCCTGATCGTCGGAGCTTGTGTCCAATTCAGGATTGGCCAGATCTGGGCATGGTGGATTTTTCAAATCGGTCATGGTCTCCAATGGTGAGAATATCTGAAGCTGTGATTTTGCAGAAGGAGAAAAAAGCATTGTCATTTGTTGACATTTTCACACTGGAAGTTTACAATGTGGATATCAATAAAGTGAAAACTAAATGTAAACTTCTCAACATGAACTATACAAGAACTTAACAAAGGGACTCCGCATATCTTCCCGAGTCTGAGGTGAATATCTCAGGCTTCAAATTGTCAACTCGTCCGAAGTGCATCTAGAAAGAGTCCAAGATCACCGTGCATCTCAAATAGCCTCTACTGGGGAGGTCCCAACACATCCAAAAGCCCAAGAGAATTTCAGGGGCTCTTCACTGGGCTGAATACTTTCTGGTAACCAGTCTGGGATTAAAGGTTAAATCCTGATTTCAAACCAACCAGCGTACGACACCATGCTTAACGGGATTTGTTTCAGATGGGTGAAACGTATACCCAGAATAACTAGCTTCATCCGCAAGGCACACGAACTGGGAGATCAGTCGCCGGTCCCTCACACCCTTGTAGGTTAAACTCCTTTGTTAAAAGTGCAGAGTGCATATTTAACCGAGGGATTTTACGGAGAAAGTGGTTGCCTATATTGTAGCCGCGTTCAGGAAGAGGTCAATGGCCTTTCTCAGTAACAACGAGAGAGACTGCCGAAGTCCAAGTATAAATATATACGAAATAATAGATTCCAGGTAACGTCACTGGATGAGCCGGTATAACGGAAACTGCATATACCTGAGTGAACACAATATCGTACTTGCAAAACTAAGTACTTTGACATCATGCCGTTGTCTTCTCTAGTCAAGTGTCTAACTTCTCAAGAGAACACCGTCCATGATCCAAAATGGAATACCTCCATGGGATTCCGAAGCTTCGTTGCCCAATTTGTGTACTATGAGGGCGGATAAATTTTACCGTATACCTAATCAATTAGAGATCCGTCTTTATCCCTATATTATTGCAATATTACCATTTTATTATTATTGCTATAGGAAGCATAGAGCTGTGGCAGTTTGTTAGCTCACATTTTCTCAAGCCTCGCCAGCCTCTGAATCTGGGTTCCTTCAATGTGCGCACTTTAATGCAGGCTGGCCAACAGGTGTGTTTGGCTCTGACAGTGGACTGACTCACCTTCGACTGATGTCTGCTGTGTGAGTGAAACGCGAATTCAGGATTCGAGTGAAGTAGAGTAATTCAACTAACTGCGCCAAACGTCTCGCGAGCTGCCTAACTGCAAGGAAATGAATAAGATGCGTCGGCAATTGCAGCGTCATTTGACCATAAGCCTTAGGAATGACCGCGAAAGCTGGTGGGTTAAGTTAGCCGAAGACATGGAAGTGGCGTCCGCTTCAGGTACCAGTCAAAGACCGTTTTAGCTTATACCCGACAGCAGTGGGCGGCGAACTTCGGTTAGTGAAGTCGTGTGCGATAAGAATGGAGAGCTCATCCATGGTAGACAGAAAAGACTGGACCGTTGGGCAGAACATTTCAAGGATCATTTTAACCAGCCACACGCTATCGTATCTAGTCCGACGTCTGGAGCTGTGAATCCTTGGGAGGTGTCACTTGATCCCCCCCCCAACGGAAGTGGAAGTGGAGTCGAATATTCGACAGCACTTGCACTTCCGTTGGGGGGTCAAGTGACACCTCCCAAGAATTCACAGCTCCAGGCGTCGGACTAGATACGATAGCGTGTGGC
>LUCM01007988.1:0-54212 GCA_008360955.1 Fasciolopsis buskii
CCATGTCAGTGCTGCAGTCTGTTGGAGTGCATGCCGAGATAACAAATAAACTGCGCTTAACACTACTAGCCTTCCGGACGCCGACTGATTCCTGCGGTCTCATGTCACACAAGTGACTGTTGACTGGGATCCGATCCAGTGTAGAAGGCCTCTTCATCCTTCGCACTCAAGACTATCCCTACACCGCGTTGACCCACAGCTTGGGCTGCTTCGTCTTCTAAAGTGCCAGACGAGACACTAGGTGCGGTCAGCTGAATTACTCTTCTTGAATCCTGAATTCGTTTCACTCACGCAGCAGACATCAATCGAAAGTGAGTCCACTGCCAGAGCCAAACACGTGTGTCAACCAGCTGACATTAACGCACGCACACTGAAGGAACCGAGATTCAGAGGCTGACAATGTTTGAGAAAATGTGAGCCAGCGGACTGAAAACCACCTACTACACTACTTGACAATGAGCCGTTGTGAGTACCGGGCGTGTTATCAGTGGAGACACTATGTGTAGGCAGAAGAGGCACAGAGAGTGGGTTGAAGAGAGATTGAATGAGAGAGGGAATTGTGAACAGAAGCATACTTGTTACTACCCACCCTGTCCGATGCAGTGGGTAGCGCGGTCCTGATTATCCTGCGCGACGACCGATGCAGCATGGAATTATTGGTAGACGCGTAACCCATGGGGATTGATGTACGGGTACTGCCAGGGAGTCCAGCCGCTAAGCAGAAGGACGACTAAGGTTCTCAACCAAAGCCTTTGGTTCTGATAAGAACCTGACCACAAGGCAGCGGGGAATAGCTGAGTGGGCGCCCATCTACTTGGATCAATTATTCTTCCACTCGTTTTCCCGACTGAGCTGATAACTCAGATCAACCCCTCACCTGGAGGACCAGGAGGCTACTTCGTCAGGTCTCTACCCATTGACCTTCCAGGCATGATTGGATTATCGGCTTGAGATAAACCATCCTGTATAGCTCGTTGGATCATGGAGGCACGCAAGCCGTCACGCCACTTAAAGGTGTAGTCCCGTTGTGACCTCAATGGTACGTCCAGAACTCATTCCATGGTGTGGCCATGACTTAGCATCCACCTCTACTAATTTCTTTTTCCAATTCTAATTTGCTGCAGAAGTCACGTAGCTGCCGAAATGAGAAAGGGTCATAGACCTCTGCTCACTCTTGAGATGAGAACACTCACTGAGCTTGCGTTCTATTATTTCCCAAAATCATACTGGCAAATATTCTCAACATTAGATCTGCTTTGCAACTCACTGTATCCCAGCTCTATTTCATCGGGAATAATTCGTACCTAATCTTATTTAGTGGTGTTTTAAACTTCATGCCTCCAGCACTTATTACTTCTGATGATAGCTTGTTCTAAGCCTTGACTACTCGGTTGCAGGAAAAGTTTGCGCGCACATTTAACCTAAGGCAGGCCCGCCATAACCTTGCGTTCTATCCTCGGTGGCTTGCCCAAACATGTCGTTATGGTCTGCACCTACGAAAACCCCCAAAAACTCGAACGTTTCGGTTATGTCGCCTCTTAAGCTACGCCCCTCCGCTGAATACGGGTTTAGGTCGCTCAGCCTCCTGGTGTCCGACTTGGCTCTGTCCCTCAAATATTCTAGTGCCTAGCCGTTGAACGCTTGAGGCAAGCCACATCCTTTTTAAGGGATGGTATCCATGCCCGCCCGCAGTTTCCTAAGTGCAGCTTTACTGTTGCATTGTATGGAGGGATAAATACCTCCGGCTTACAAGTTTACCGCAGACAGCCTGAATAACTCCCCTCTTGCTTTTCGAGCAGCAGCCTTGCACAGTTCAACCCACTTGAGGTCTGTGGTCGTGACTGTCCACAGGTCCTTAGTCCGCTGAACCGCACCAAGTGAAAACTCACTTTCGCCCACTGCAGTTAGTCCTTCTGAGGCACCGGTTAGTAAGTGACTTTTACGCTTGTTTATTGGTATATCCCGATTTCCAGCCCAGTCAAAAACCTCTTTGTCTTTCGACAACCCACCACGACCACCTGCCCCCACGAAATTCACATCTCCCGCAAGGATAAAAAGAACAGTCCCAACTGTGACGCAAGGTCGTTTTCAGGACTATGCAGCGAGGTGCCTGATCTTCCCGGTTCTTCCACCGCGAGCTCCTTGGATCTGACGATGCTTCGACAACAGGAGGATGGAATCCCTTTTCAGTTCCTACAAGGGAGGAAACAACTAATGAGATGCTTTCCTCTCGACCATCTAAATCTCACAATTCGAACACTGCCCTCTCCAAACACAGCTAGCCATGCATTGTCTAGTCTCCCTTTGAATTCGCGCACTGATCTCACCTCGACCACTTCCTCCGATAGCTTGTTCCAGCCATTCACCACGCGTATGGCAAACGACTTTCTCCTCAACCCTGTGGTAACATGATCTCGCACAACCCCTTTCCAGTTGCCTTTAAGTGTGTCGCTCCCCTTCATCTGGAATAGGGCTCCACGGTTACTCTGTATCTTGGCCAGGCCCTTACCGATCTTGAAAGCCTGTGGTAGGTCACCTCTTTCCCTGAGTTCTTTCAGGGAGTACAAGCCGTGCGCCCTCAGCCTCTGCTCATATCCCATGTGCCTTGAATGCCCAAACCACCGTGTAAAAGCACTTTGAATCTGCTCCAGTATTTTACCATCTCTTAAAAAATATGGTCTCCATGCCTGGACACAGTATTCTAAGTGCGGTCAGACAAATGCCTTGAACGACAGCAGGGTAACGTTAGTCATCCTAGATCCTACGGTCCTCTTAAGTTGGTGTAGGGTACCCCTTACCTTCTTGGTTGCCTTTTGACATTGTAGACTGGGTTTGATTTCTGCACTCACGACTATCCCGAGGTCTCTTGCTTGCTGAGTCTGTTCCATCACGACCTGATGCCCAGGGGAAATTGCTTCTCCTTCCACGAGTCGCCGACCTTTGTGCAATTTCAACGGAAGATCCCAGCTCACTGGCCACTGGCAAACTTTATCCAGATCCCTCTGGATAGCCTCACCGCTTGCTGTCCCGAGTGATTTGATGTCGTCATCAAACACGAGACACGGATTTTCCAATCCACTAGCTACGTCGTTGACATATATAAGGAAGAGCAATGGTCCTACAACAGACCCCTGAGGCATACGGCTGTGTGGCAATCCTATGTCCGATAGACACCCCTCGACTCACCCTGAAAGATCGGCCCTTCATAGTTTGTGCTATTCAGTTGCTTACCCTTGCATCCACCCGAAAGCCTTTACTTTCTTGCCAAGAAACCTGTGGTTCGCGGAGTCAAAGGCCTTGTGAAAGTCTAGGTAGCAGACTTCTATCCTTTCGCTCCTGTCTATTCTGCCTGTATCTTCGTCCAGGATGCTTATCAGGTTGGTCAGACAGAAACGTTTATGCCAAAATCCGTGCTGCTCTATCATCATTACCTTGCTGGCCTCTAGGTGATTCGCTATTCTGTCGGGAAGGGCCTTTTCATAGGCCTTCAGCAAAATGGATGTCAGGCTCACCGGTCTATAGCTACTACAGTTGTATCTGTCCCCGCCTTTTTGCACCGGTATGACCGTCGACGCAAACCAATCCACGGGAAGCTGCCCTACGTCCGGCGATGCATTGCAGAGCTGGCCGAAGGTTTTGCCCAGGATCTCTGCCAGCGGTTTTGCTGTCGCTGGGTGGATCCCATCAGATCCCGCAGCTTTCGACGCGTCCACTTTTTTAAGCTGCCCCATACTTCTTCCTCCGTAGTTGTTCCGTCCAACATCTGCCACAACGGCGACGGGACTTATTGTTTGAACTTGCGCCACTTGATCCCACCTCTATACTGCATAGACAAATTGCAACAGACAGTCGGCTCACTCCTGGCTGCCGGTCGGTCTAATTCCTTCGTGGTTTTTCACTCCACCCACGGCCTTTCGAAAATCGGCCATAAAGTGCACATAGTTGATAGGTTTTGGGTTTCCATTTAGCTGCCCCGGCGATCCGCTTCTCGTAGGCCATTCGGCACTGTCGTTGGATGCGGGGCATTCGCCTCGGTAGCCTTATACATCCTGATAACTCATGAAAGCCTTGCGTTTTGCTTTCTGGCTCTCAAGATCCTACTCCTCCACCATGGTGGTAGCCCCTTTCGCTTGATTCCGTGGAGGGGTGCAATTGCGTTTTTTATTGTTAACAGGTGGCTCCTAATTGCCTCCACTGATGGCCCACGAAGTTTCTGCCTCACTCTGCTTCCTTCCGAGGTTGTGGACCCAAATCCAGCAGTCTAGTCTTATCAATTTCTGAGAAGTTCCCGCCGTATTTATCGGGGGCAGGCTCAGTCGCATACGGATTACGGCGTGGTCACTCCTACCTATTGGAGCTTCCAAATCAATTCTCCATGTATCATTCGGTGCCCTCGTTAGCACCAAGTCAAAGGTTGAAGATACATGCCACAATCCACATCTAGTCACTTGGGTAACGTGTTGAACCATCTCATGCTCATGCACGAACTGCAGAGATTGATGCCTAAAGGTAAAATCCCGGGAATGTCTCGTAAACCCAGTCAGTCTCAGGGGCGTTGAAACAAAGCACGAGGTGTTTGTGCGTAGACGCTACAACCTCACAGAACTAGAAACAGCGGTGCGTTCTCCGCTAGCCTCAGCCCCTTGTGGAACCTCGCTTGATGCCCCGAATTACCCTGGAATTGCGCTTTCTACCCTGAGAACAAAGAACATATTCACCAGAAATTCAAATTCTCAATGTAAAACAGAGCCTCATTTCCGAAGCAGTGGATATTATACATCGGCTGTCAATGATTTACGGAATCAAATGCTTTGCTGAAAGCTAAGTAATACGCCTTCACGACTTTCCTATTGTCGATTCTCAGCGTTACCTCATCAGAGAACCCTAGTAGGTTCGGGATGCTCGATCTTTCCTTACCTAATCCAGGCTGCGCTTTGCGAAATGGTGAGTAGTTCATCAGGCACTTACTCACAAGCTGTCACCCCGGCCCCTCAGGGCACTCGCACAAGATACTTGAAGGGTAAATGGTTTTCTGCCTGTTTCATCGGGCCCTACTTGTGAATAGCTACCATAGTACAATGGTAGTCTACCCTGGTTCATGCATTGTATCTGTTCCGGATACGTCTAAGTGATTCAGAGTACAATGAATCGATGAATCGACTAGTCCCAGATAAGTCGTGTAAGGAGGAGTTTGACGAAAGCTCGGTGAGATGGGAGAGTGGAGCCAGCTTGGTGATCGCTGCCTCAGCTGAAGTCAGCTGGGCAACACCGCTGATCAATCGTTTCTCCAAGTCTTCAAATCTCTTATTTATTTCCTGAAATACATCATCTAGCTTTACCGGGCAGTTTTCTATTTGCGATTTAGGCAGAAACCGTGACACGCCTGTTCTCCTGGTAGTAATTTTTACACGGTTTGACTGCGGCATGGTGTTAAAATTAATTCGAGTGAGAAAAACGGACTATGTAGAAGAGACAAAAGTGGCAAAAAAGCAATGCGCAGAAAAATTTGTGCAATTTTTCGGAAAAAACACAAGGTTTTCTACCAAACGAGAAGTAGGTAAACTGGTAAAAGCTGGGAAAACGAATAGTTAGTGACGCACGGTCCACGTTGAAAAGTCGCTCTTGTGAAGCTAAAAAAGAATTGTTATAGAAATGGAGTGAATATTTTATTGGGCATTTTTCGGAAATGAAGAAAATGTTAATCTGGATAAGTTGATCATTGTTCAAACGGGCGATTATGGGTATAAAAGTAGGTGAAACCGGAAATTGCGTAACTTGCGCTCATGACTGCCATGGCTGTTCGTGCGGACGCTTCTGCTGCGCATAATGATGATTCTGAAGTGTTTAGCCGTTACATTCGCCGTTTTTATGCTAGTTTTCCCGATTTTGAGTCTGATTTAGAAACCAAAGTGGTCGTCGGTAAGTCTGTTACCTTTTGAAGTAATATTTGTTTGGAGGATTCCAAATATTGCCCGTTATTACTCGCGCAATCGTAAGCTAACCACAGGGCAGGAGGCGCACGTAATTAGCGTAATGGAAATTTTTTGAAATTCTGGGGATGTTTGTCGATATTTGCGGGATAAGTTCTACCGCCTAGTTGCTGTTCGGAATAATAATATTCTTGGGCGTCTGCAGACTGGAGCAGCCCGTGGTGGTTTTGGACGACACAACCGAATGGGTGCAGTGCGACGTATGCCAACGTTGGATTCACTCGCAATGCGCCAACTACCTGGGCCAAGAGGTCTACATCTGTGTGCATTGTCTATCAACACAAGGTAAGCTTTATTAATACTAATGTTCACCATTTCCATTGCAGGTGGACCTGAACAGCCCAAGAAGACGTCGGACGGATGAAGAGGACCCAGGAGGCAAACGAAGGACGACGAATGTGCAAGGAACAAGGACCGCGGGAGGGACGGGATTGACGAGAACGCCCCCACGGCCCCTATGGGGCCACCACTATATGATTACGGTCACCGATTTCCAAAATCGGTTATTTCTGTTATGACTTCATTGTGTGTATTAGGTTGTTGGTACGTGAGTCTTCTTTTACATGCGCAACAAAGGCTGGGGTTTCGGTGCACATTCGTTTAGGAGTAGTGAAACTGGTCCACTGTACGCATGTAAATGTTAGAAGTCTATGCTGAGGCAGACAGGTTTGTGTTTGCCTATGGGTGTCGTTCGCCATATATACCTGACCATGGAGAGAGGGCGATTGATATGGCACGGGATTGGCAGAGGGGCCGTACGTTTTGCCGTTGAGCATTATAGAAATATATCGCACGACTAAGCGGCTAACGGGTAAATGCATATATTTTCAGTTTAGCAAATCATAGCTTGCGTTGACGTTAGTTGCTGTACGGAGATATGCATATGTAGTCTTCCCACATGTGGCCACAATTGTTTAAGAACATCTATTTAATGAGTTTCTTGTGCATGTCGGGGCAATAACGTGTATGATGTACATGTCCAATGAAAACATAAATAGCTGTATATATATTGATTTATGTATATATGCATACATATATACATATAACCATGTGACTACTATAAATGCGTATAGGGAATTTTTAAGTTCCGCCATTTTATTGTTCACATTATATACCTAGAGGCGCGCATTTATTTCTTTACACGTTGTCGTATCTATATGTATATATATATATACGGATACATATATGTACATGTACATATGCACATTTTGACCACTTTATATCGATTTAAGTCATACCTAAACGCATAACATCGACAAGCTCTATTCATGTGGCAATTACGCAGCAAAAATGTATATAAATTTTACGTCACCCCGGCGCATACGTATGTTTACATGTATATATACACATTTATACATGCACATATATATATATAAATTAAATTTAGGTAGGCATCCTCACTATCTTGGGGCAGACAGATATTTATAAACATTTTCAATTTCCCAGCCATCAACGAAAATACGCAATACAAAAGGGTCATTTTCACTATCACAACAAATACTTTTTACGGGTTTGGCATGCTAAATGGACATTTTTTATTTTTCTGGGCAAAATAAAATCAGTATTATCCTCCTAGCTTCGCTGTTTCTGATCCATCACTTTATCACGACGTTGAAAAATCATAACAGCTGACATTTAACAGCAACCGTAACCATTTATGGCGGGGTGGACAGTTGTCAGTATCAGTTATCGCGGGTGGATGAGTTAC
The DNA here is from genome assembly GCA_008360955.1 of Fasciolopsis buskii. Classification (NCBI taxonomy): domain Eukaryota; kingdom Metazoa; phylum Platyhelminthes; class Trematoda; order Plagiorchiida; family Fasciolidae; genus Fasciolopsis; species Fasciolopsis buskii. Next base: position 7,699 of record LUCM01007988.1, read on the forward strand.
GTCCAACGGTTTGAATGCCCGCAAAAACATGGCCGTTTCACGGGGGTGGACCGGTCGTAAATACCAAATGAACATAGCAAACTTTCAAACCACGCGCTGACACTCACCGCGATAGCACCAGCGATATCAGTAATATGCTGCGGGAATAGAAGAAGACCAAGGGAGCCATCCTGAATAACCCCACTGGAAATAGCAGATGGCTAGGGAAAACAACCGTGAATATTGGCTACCTGAAATCTGTCATTCAACTTTTTGCTGAATCGCAAACTCAAAACGGTCTACTTCCCTCATTGGTAAAACATTTCGCACTCGGAGTTATAAGTTGATGCTATACAAAATAGACCACTGTACAATCCACAAATCTGATATCCATTAAACTCTCCGTCTAGCCCAGACGGTGACCATCTAGTCGGCCTTCTCACCAATAACGACTTCATTGGTTAATCCCATTATGGTTTCCCTAAGCACACGTGCTGTAACCTAGACCACTGTCATTTTTGATCAGGTCATTCTTAATGTCCATGAGAAAAAGGCTATCGTGATAATCTTCTTTGACATGATCAAGGCATCTGATCGCGTGCCCTATGAACGATTGTTAGTAAGAGTCAAATTATGCGGCTTAGCAGGTCCGCTCTACCGTTGGCTAACTTCCTACTTCGTGGACAGCTCTCAGATAATCAGCATCAACGGAACCCTATCCCAACCCCTGCTAATCACTAGCGGCGTAATAAATGGCAGTTTCCTCGGCACCTTACTATTACTGGCCTACGTGGACGAAATCTTTCGAGCAGTGTGCCATGGCACACCTTTCTTATTCGCCGACGACAGCAAGGTATTCTATTCCTTCGGGCCATTTACTTTACATTAAACCATGGCTAGTATCATGAATGATTTGAACTCACTAGACGAGTGATGCAGCAATGCAATTCCCTGCCACTAAAAGCGCTGTTCTTGCCTATAAGTGTCACTTTTTCCTGGGTTGGCTCTTCATAAATGGTCCCCCAATACTAACCTTTCAGTGTATGAAAGATCTAGACTTACAATATTCCCCTTCATCCAACTTCCACGGTAAACTGTTTGCCGAATCGCAAACTGATGGCCTCACTGGCAAAACATTTCGCACTCTGAGATGTAAGCTGGTGCTATACAAATCACATTGTAGACCGCAACCGGAATACTGCTGATAAGTTTCTCGAAAATGCTCAGAGTTGATCGTGTTGCAATAGAAAAAGTACAATGGGCATTCCCAAAGAGATTTCATGTTTTAGTTTCATAGAACAATGCGAGCTGCTACAGTTTGACCCCCCCTTACGTCGTATCAAACTTAACTGCACATTTTTTTTTCAAGCTCTTAAGGCTGGAAACCCCAACCGATTCGTCACTGCGTGTTCCTACCTCTCTCAGAAATCGACCGCTTTCCCTTGGAATACCACCTTCCAAAGTGTCCGTCAGATCAAAGTTTTTCACAACTGTTTACTCTGCCTTGTGGAATGGATTACCGGACTATGTGCGGTCCTGCCAGAGTCTAACACAACCAAAATTGTATTGCCAAAATTTCTCAACGTATCTTCATTTCTCAGCTTAACTGGGACCAATACCAGTCTAGACGAAGCTTTCGAAGGCCACCTAGACTTTCAGCTCAACTCACGTTAGATGCCCAAAACTTCGCCACCTTATACCGGTTTCCTCTTGAGCCTTTATATCATCCGTCCTGCAGCTTCATTAAGAAATCAAAATAAATCAACAGAAGTAGTCTAAGCTATGCCGTAATTCAAAGATTTCTCCAACCCCCAACACATCAGCCTCCATAATTATCCTTTTGCTGTCCTATTCTCTGTATTAGGCCAGCAGCGCAGAACATGCTGTCCATGACATCCAGCAGAAGACTAAATTAGAACTCTGAAGTAGTTACCAACTTTCGCAGCTATATTACTTCGCGCCATAATGGCAAACTGACCACAGTACAACCCCGGTCAGCTTACCACTTAAGGTCTTTACTATTAACCAGAGCACCATTTTGATGTGTCACCAAAAAACGCTGCGGCCTTTGGCTCAAGGCCAACTCGTCCTAGCTCCCTATCCTCTGTTATCAGTCCTACTTCTTACCGTGCATTTTTGCATCTTGACCTAATTCTCCATTCACACGATCAACCTTCGGTCGGATGCTGCCTTTATTTCTCTACCGTTACTTAATCAAATTACCCCCAAGCTGACACCCAAGCCAGACTGTGTTTCTCTCTTATATTTACATTCCGCACCAGGGCTGAAAGCGCTGCCACCAGCTCCGCCCCCGACGCTCCTGACCATATCTGGCCCATTCAACCCAAGACAAGTCGCTGATCACCTCGGATACTCCTTTTCAGGTGGATCTTCATGAAAGGTCAATAACAGTTACTACTACCGCGGGAATGCCTTGTGCGCTTTCTCAAATGCCCCACACGCACTGACGCCTAAAATCAAAATCAGCGACAGTAAAATAGGACGGCATCGAGGATATCCTGGACTGGTGTATTTATAAACTTTTTACCCATTACGCAAATTTTTCCATTTCCATTGCCTATCTAAGTCCAGTTTATTGCCAGCGCGTAGGGAAAAATCGGCAGTCCAGAGAGTTCTATATTCTCTCCCTGCAAAACGTTTCATGAAATCCTGTTCTCCAGATAGTTCAATAGACTTGATAGTATACCCCCGCCTTCTGCTTGCTTTTGATCAATTGCCATCCATTTACCACATCCCCACTGCTCTTTATCCCCTCAGCTTAACTTTTCTGCCCATCACGTAATGATTTGACGTTTGCGCCTCCGCCATACTTCGACATCTGCCATTGAGCTCCTGTTAATTGCTGCGCTAGCGATGCGCACATTTAATGCACTTAAGCACAGAATGACTTGCAATCCGTTGCCCATGAAAAGCCCCAGAATACCCCGTATAATCTTGCGAGGACGCCTTTCAGTTTTGACTTTTGTCTCGCATAATTTTGCACTGCGCACTGATTCGAAGATTCTGATCGCGCCTCCCTTGTGATGCGACGTAGCATATATCCCCATATCTCTTCTGATGTTCATTACTCACTTTTACTCTGTACCATCAATGTACAAATTTGATCTTGCCTTGCCCATGCCTCTCGCTAATCAATAACTATACAAAGAATATATGAATATCTAATTTACCGATGTCGTGTGCTGGATCAGTTAACTAGGAGTCATTCGCGCCGTCAGTTGATCCGGCAATGCACTCAGTTTCCCCCTCTACTCTGTAGTCACCACAACCAATTATTGTCGAGTCCGAAGCTGTTTTACCCTTCAAATCTTCCCGGGATACCTGGCCTCTCACTGGCACAATGCATTTGATCCCATTGACTCCCTATAGCTTACTTTCCAATCTAGCGACATTGTAATATCGCTTGTGTATTGTAAACAACGGGAAGATTTACAGTGCATCGCATAGACGTCTAATTCATTGATCATAGTCTGATGGGGGCGGTGGTTGTACCTCGTCGCGAGCAACCCTCAGCGCTTTATTTTCTGGTGTCCATACTGTTGTCCTGTGGTGCCTATGTACATAAACGCGACATAGATCTTTTCGTCCGCTCATTTTCTACCGTTATATTTAAACCGAAACTTCCGAACAGCGGGATGTTAAATGATAATATTATAGTGCAATCAGAAGGTCAAAATTGACATACCACAGAAAGAGAGGTTGGGAAGTGATGTCCGAGAAACCACTTTAAACGTGAATTTAAATACCAAGTTTTATTATCAGGTCCCTAATAAATAAAATTACCTTATCTATGAAAATTTAGCAAACCAAATAAGCTCACTCTCAAGGGTAATGCATCCACGTGATCCACAGTAATGCTTGTCAGATGTTTGGGAAAGGAGTCCACTTATGATTGTGTGAGCATAATTAAGCACTCACTAGTAAAACCATGTAAGCATAAAAGTGGAACAAACCTTACATTTATGTTCAAACAGAAGCTGCTATTCCAATATTACCAGCTCCCAGGAAACCCTAGAACACAATTTAAACTTGTTCAGGTAGATGTTAAGCAAATCCACACATCTCTCCAATATATAGCTGATGAGCACCATATTCTGAATGACAGAACTCACAGGTGGCAGAAACCGCCAAGGGGTCATCATGGCAAGTGATAATCGAAACCGGACACCAGCAGAACCGTTTAATAAGGCCCCAAAGTGGCTTGGAGGCCTGAAAGTTTTCTTTGTGAACTTTCGTGAACCAAAACCATCAGCTGCAGTTTGCTTACGTAGTTCTTCTTCCGCATGTCCCTGGAATAGCACTTGCTTTGTCCAAAATGTCGAATCGTTAATATACCTTGTTTTAGGCTACTGGGAAAAACAAAAGCCGGAAATTTTCAACTTACGACATTACCAGTAAACTTGTCGCGATTCCCTATGACACATCGATAACTTGAAAAACAATCCCTAGCGGACCGTCTTGAGGACGTTCTAACGCCCTATGTGCTGATTTTGAATGCGTGTCTAAATTGCCAAACGACGAGGTAGACAGCGAGCAACTCTGAGCCATGCGTGCTTTATCTAGACTTTGTCGGCTGCAGCTGCTCGGAACGTAATGTAAAATGCTTCCAGTGCCCGTCGGTGCACCATTGAACTAGGGCTCTGACTGCGTGTTCGTGGCGTTGTTTGTCAAGGGTAAGGGTGCTGAAAGGTCGGGATGTATGAATACCGCTATTCCGTGGATAGCTTCTTTAACAGAAGTAAACTTCTGTTTCGCGGACCCTGGAAACGCCGAATTGCATTTGGGCCCTCGTAATAAGTCTATGGGGGATTCAATGATTTCCACACAATTAGGGATGGGAGGCCGGTGGTAACTAACCGTCCAAGCAAACTGTCGTAGCTGTCATTACGGACGAGGCTCTGGGTAGTCTAGAATACCAGTGACCTTACCCGGCAATAGAGCTACAACTGAAGCCGATACGACGCGAAGTGCAGAAACCGGGCCATGAAACTGCCAAGATCAATTAAGTGAAAGTTCCTATTAACTATGGTTAAATGGGCAAAACGAAACCCAGTTGTAATATCGGCGTGTTCAATTAAAAGAGGCAATCTTAATTGGTGTAGGGACACTCATGTCGAGCGGTGAATTAACGGTCTTTAGGCCCGTAACACTAGTGCACACGGGGTGCCGGAGTACAAAAACAAACACCAGCAGCGTCCTGCTGCTCCCGACGTAGAAAAGTTGAAATGCACACCCGAGTTTTCCATGGAACGGCTGTTTGCCTCTGAAATCAAGAGACTGCCACGGTCAATGCACCTGAGGAACACTCCCCAGCCAAAACTGCTCCTGGTCTCACTGCTCTAAGCCTCCATGTCAGATGCGGTGTCAAACAGTTGGTGCCCCAAAACGCAGTCCTCCGTCTAACATACGCCTTGGTGGATAAAGACCCTGGGATGACGGCCAAACGACACAACAACAACAAGGCCTGTGTACGGTCACAGCAGTGCCAGCGGTAGTTTCGCTGGACAGCAAAGCTGAACCGAAAAACGTTATTTTGCGTCCACAGTACCTAAGGACATCCGCTCCGCCGGAGCGGGCAACCCCGATAGTGACGAAACTTCCACGTTGAAAAGTTACTCCTGTGAAGCCGAATGCGATTTGTTAGGGAAATGGAACAAGTATGCTGTTGTGCATTTTTCGGAAATTATGAAAATGTTAATCTCCTCGACAGTCTTATTGTTTAAACGGACTATTATGGGTATAAACACGTCACACGGGAAACCACGTTAGCTGCGCTCTCATGGCTGCCCTGGCTGTTCGTGCGGACGCGGCTGCTGCCTGTATAGCTGATTTTGAAATGTTTCCCACTATGTTCGTTAGTTGTATGCTAGTTTTTTCGAGTTTGAATGTGATTTTCGTTTTTTTCGACATAAAACGCTTGCATCATTTTATAAATATCACAGTGTTAGCTGCTCCGAGAGCATCCGAGATCTCATCCCCCTTCTTTCCCATACTATCGCGTCAGGCATTGGTGCGTACACAAGCGTCGCAGAAACAAAAGCGGCCGTCGACAAGCCTGTTTTCTTTTCAATTAATATTTATTTGCAGATTTCCAAATGGCAACTGCTCAGCCTCCGTCAAATTGTGTGTAGGTAGTAGACAATACCAAGTGGATGTTGTCTCCAATGCAACCATTCCCTTCATTGGTCTCCAGACTGTTATTACTCGCGCAATCGAAAGCTAGCCGCAGATTAGTAAACGCACGTAAAGGGCGTCATGGAAATTTTTGGGAATGCGAGGGAGGTCTGAAGATAAACCCGGGAGAACTTCAAACGTCTTGTTACTCTTCGGGACATAAATAGTCTTAGGCATAAGTTCCGGTTAACGGATGACCGGAACGACGTCGTTCTCGTTAAAGATTTATTGCGCAGACAAGGCAGCCTTAGGTTACTGAAACGGTTTGCTTTTTTCGTACCTGATAGTGTTCGGCATTTAGCCGATCGGCACTACGGAGTAAACTTACCATATGCGACCCACCAGCTTAACTGCGGTGGAAATGTACGTTGGCATGCCATGGTAATAGACAATGGTGGAGTAGGTCGTTCAGTATTTTACGCTCTGCTCCCTAACAAAAACAGAGCAAACTACCGCAGGGCAATTTTTGCCATGAAGGATATGTTGCCAGCAGCTGATAAGATAAAGACGATGCTCGTCGACCGCAGCTCGGCGCAGTTGAACGCATTTCAAGCTGCCTAACCTGAAGCCGGAGTAATTTTTTGTCGGTTTCATGTCCTCACGGACGTGCGTCGCCGTTGCGGTAGCCTTCCAGTAAGTAAAGAATGAGGCGGGAAGCGCATTCATCAGCGGATGCGGAATTTAGTGTTTGGGTCCACTAAGATTGAATTCCGTAAGTGTAAGGCTGCAATAGACGTTTGTTGTCCGTTGCTACTTACGTACCTTCAATGTGCATGACTACCGTAGGAGGCAATATAAGCACAGTACAGCGTTAAGTGATCACTAAATTTTGGAATTTTTACGACCAACAGGGCTGAAGTAGAAAATAGGCATCTAAAATCTGGTCTGTCAATGAGATCCACGCTTTTTGATGTTTTCTCGCAAATAATGCGGCGCAAGGAAGAGTTAGTTGAGGCAAGGCGTCGCTGCGTTATTAGGGAATTTCTGGGTAGTCACGGCGCACCCACATGTTTGGAAATGTATGCCGCCCTTCTAAGTAGAATTAGTCAGTTTTCAAGGAACTCAGTTGATTCACCCCTAGAAACGCATAAGTTAGTTTACCTTCAGAAGTTTAGTGGGTCTTGGGAGATGGGTTGTTCTAAATTCTGCGGTGCACGTGTATTGACGAGCGTTCAGCTGTCATGCAGGTGCACTTTCTGGAACCAGTGGCTGTTCATATGCAACCACATATTGCGTGTTAGCTCCTTCCTTAGGTATAACGCCGGGAGACCTCCGTTAGGCCGGTGGGGGTATGAAGGTGAGGGTCGCACATCGCCCTCACCCGAGAAGGATTGCGCCATAACGGAGAAACACCTATCAGTAAAGAAGGTAAGATGTCCTTCTTCGCCGACGCTTGCCAGGACATTCACGTGTCCCGATTGACCGTATATGAAGAAGTGTCAGGGGTTTGTTAGAGCAACGGCGACATATAGCTACTTTGATCGGGACAGGTAAGGAATTCGCCGAGGTGCCCACAGAGAACCACGCGGAAGTTAATACATTCGTCGGTGGCAGCGTTCACATTAGTGGGGCATAGAATTAGGAAGACGGTTGAACTGATTCCCAGCAGGTCTTTGTCCGTTTCGTTGCCTACGTCTTCGAACCTTAAGGCTTCCGCTGCTCCCAGGGATACCGATGACGTTGATATATAGCTCGTTGGTGATCCCATACAGTTAGTGAACTTTAGGAAGCACGCAGTCATGACTTTCGCTGGCTATAGACTGCAGAAGTTGAAGAAACGCAGGCAATCCGGGCCAACACCGTTACCGATTAAACAGGGTCTTTGCGGCGTCTGCTGACTGGAGCAGCCCGTGGTGGATTTGGATGAAACAACCGAATGGGTGAAATGCGACGTATGTCAACGTTGGGTTCACTCGCATTGCGCCAACTACTTGGGCCAAGAGGTTTACGTCTGTGTGCATTGCCTATCAGCAAAAGGTAAGTTATATTAATATCAATATTCAACCTTTCCTCTGCAGGTAGACCCGAAGAGCCCAAGACGACTTAGGACAAATGAAGGGGATGAAGAGGACCTCGGAGGCGCGAGGAAAAAGGACCTCCGGGGACACGGGACCGACGTGAACGCCAACACGGCCCCCTTTGGAGTTACAGTCATCTGGTTACCAGTACCGATTTCCAAAATCGGTTATTTCTGGAATGGATTCATTGTGTGCATTAGGTTGTTGGTACGTGAGTCTTCTTTCAAGTGCGCAACAAATTTAGGGTTTCGGCGCTCATTCGTTTACCAGTAGTGGAACTAATCAACCGAACGCATGGAAATGCAAGAAGAGCATGCTGATGCAGGCACAGGCTTGCGTCGGTCTAGAGATGCTTGTAGGTGCCGTTAGCCTTACATACCTGAGTAAAGAGAGATGGAGATAGACATGAACCGGGGCTGCCAGAGGGGGCGTACATTTTTCCGTCGGGCATTTAAGGTTGATATAACTTCCTTTACGGGGCAAACCGCAATATGTACATATATCATACGATTAAGGGGTTAACGGATATGTGTACATATTTTCAGATTAGGCGAAGAACAAGAAAATAATGTCTCATTATGTTGGAAATCATCGTGTAGGTAGACACAATTTGCTACATCGATGTTTCCATTATGCAGCGACCTTCTATGCGCATTTATAGACTTTCCACATGTGGCAACAAATGAAAATGAACATTTAATTATTAAGTAATTCGTACATGTTGATGCAACAACGTATTTGATATATATGTATATATACATATATATATATGCGTATATATAGGTATAGCGGAAACATACACATATATATTTAGATATATATATCAATTTAGACATAGATATTCATATACATATGTTTCTATTAAACATTTATATATACATTACGTTTTGGCATGAACATGTCTAACTTGGGTACCAGATAATTTTACATATTCGAATCCCTCAGGGCGCAAACTGAATTATCGACTTATAGATGTACATATAGTTATTTATACATAAATATATTTATATATGTATATATAGACAGATATAGTTTATATATATTTATATACATAAAATTCCCCCTATAAATATATATATGAAATAGCTCTACGCATAAACTTGTCCGCCTAAATTTTTATTACGGTTAAGAAGCGAAAATGTATATAAATCTTACATCACCGTGGTGCACACATGTGTGTTTGTGCATATATATCTATAAATATACATATGCAAACATCTTTTTCGCAATCATCGAGCAAACAGACAGCTATATATATTTTCAATTTCGCAGCCACAACAGAAGTAAAAAACAAAACGGTCATTTTCACTATTAAAGCCACCACATTTTAAGGGTTTGGCATGCAGACTAGACGATTTTTTTATTTTTCTGAGCAGAATAACACCAACATTATCCGCCTAGGTTCGCTCCTCCTAATTCATCAATTTGTCACCACGTTGCAAACTAATAACAACGGACATTTAACGCCAACCGTTACCAGTGATCGCGGGGTAGACAGTTGGTATTTATCCGTTGTTGCGGGTGGATGAGTTGCGTCCAACGATTTCAGTGACTGCAAAAATGGCCGTATCGCGGAGGTGAATGTTTCGTCGATATCGACAACCCCAGGTCAGGTAGCGCACATCTTTGACCAAACCGTTAAAGACTGACCACCCAACAGTTCACGCACATGCATCCGACATGTGAAGACACCGTGGTGTTTGAAGCATGCAGCTGCATCTAAATCAACAGCCCGAGAATACGCCCTAAACTCTTCGAGCTCCGAAACCTGGCGTACTGGTGTAAACCCCTGGTGATTGACAATGCCGGGACCTGGGCACAACGACGCATCGCTAGTGCGGAGCATGGAATTCAGATAATGGACGTCTTGCGGACCGATCGGAAGTGGCAAATGCGGTGAGTGTGCACTATTTGAAACCAATAAGCAGAAAGCCGCTCACCTCAATGACGTAATAGTTGACTAAGTTCCAGCGAGGCGTTGGCCACCAGTAGGAAGACATTGAAAGGACGCTTGCGGAAGTGACCTACATGCCCAAAAACTTGCCGGGCACAAAATAACGGATAAATATTAGAGGCGCTCAACCACGGAAAAAAGTTAATTTGCAAAATCGCATTCATTATGGTGTAATTACACCTGCCACAGCTACGCTTCTGTTATGGCCTACTCGCAGGTGCTCTTTAGGATGGGTATGTTTGTGCAGGTGTCGTAGGTTACATCATGGAGATGGCTGACCTTCCGGGCATGAGAAGCTTCCTAAATCACATTTCATTGCCCGTCTCAACTTGCATCGACAAGCACCGGACAGAAATCAAGGGAAATCTTACTTTAGCCGTGCGCTTGCGAGTGCCCCAGCCACTGATAGAAATCTTGAGGTTCGAGCTAAAATTGTCCAGTCGTGCATTAAGAACCCCAAGAAGGGGAAGACTGTATGGGACCAGCTACCACAAAGTTCACAGAGTCACGGTGATTGCCAAAGGATACCCGCCATTTTTGCGAATGGCCTTCTCCTGCAAGGCGACTCCAATTTCTTGCTGCACGTTGGTGGCGTGAAGATCTGGCAAGAAGTATGAACCACGCCAAACCAACAAGCACTAAAGACTGATCTTGACAGATTAAAGTGGTGGCTCGTCATCAACGGTCGCTCTTTTAGTAGGGGTAAGTGCGTGGTAGTGCACATGGGTAGACATCATGCCCAAGGGTACACAATAGGAGGAAGCATACTGTAAAAAACGACGATTGGGATCTACTGTCAGTCGTGGCAAAAGACCTCTCGCAGACAGCTACCGTGACTTGCTAGCCTGGGGGATCTGCTCAGGTTGAAAATGTTCTGATGCGTTCTGAACCGATACGCTTCGGACTCATTTCGGAAATATTTTCGACCTTCATCAGGCTCGTCCGCTGGTCCTGAAGGGCGATAAAAGTGTGAATGGGGAAATTCAGAAGAGAGTCGCGAATCAAGTAAGTGGTCCGAGGAACCTGGCCTATCATGATAGACTCCGCAACTTGAACCCAGTCAGTATGGAGTACAGGTAGAAAGAGATAGCATCATACCTCGAAGTGGTATTCTAGCCATACAGGAGCATAACAGGTACTTTTTCAGACTCGCTGTCACGTCCACCTTGCTGGGTCATTTACTGACGCTGGGAAGACAGCATCCAAGTGGGAGAGTAGGGGGACGAGCCGTCCCGTTACAGTATGTCCTCGTGAAGCTCATTATCGGAAACAGCCATGCAGATAGGAAGCAGAAGAGAGTTCAAAAGAGGAATGCACCATTACGCTGCTGAACATTGCCCTAGTGCCGCATTTGAAAAACCACCGGCAGCGTTGCGCTCAGCGTCGCACCCATAGGGGCACGGAAACGATCCGGTGCCAGAGATCACCCTGAATGTTTTATCGTATGGTATTCGTGGTCAAATTATTGGCAATGATTCGTGTTTTGTTCAACTTTGCGCCTCTTAATCTGAGATTGTATTATGCCTGAGCTGAGGAATCCACCTTAACACATTCCATGCTATTTGTTTTTGACTTACACTGGGCAATGTTTGGTGGTCGTCCGCAGGCTCTGGCACTGGAATAAACTGATTGCAGCGGCACAGTGCTCATCTAGAATGATCTGGTCCGGTTCCGTGGACTCCATCATTCCCAAGAAGTGAACATCAGCTAATAACCTTGGTTGGTATTTGGACCACTGGCGCCCACAAAACCCTCTTCTGAAGGACAGTAAAAAGGAAAAAACTGAAAGGAAATGAGGGGCGACAGCAAAATCAGGTTTACCTACAGAGGACCAGCAGGAAAACAAGGGAAAACAGAAATAAAGGAACAAAATGTGGAACAAAGGAGTAGTTAATTGAGGCAAGAAATTAGGTACCTCAAACCGTAAATTGGGCACCGCAGATGGCGATGCGTATGGGAATATATAATTAGATGTCTCTTAACATCACAACACAAATACAGACCAGGAACAACCGATAGAATTATTCCTAACCAAAATCTTAAGTAAAGAATCGTGGGAGAATTGGTTGAACAAAAAATGCAGCTGCAAAAACAGCGGAAAACCTCAAGCAACAACATACTAGTGTGCTGCCTCCAGTGCATACACTGGCACATGCACAATCCAAATAAACACAGAGCTTCCATGCATCTACGAACACCAGGTACCCGGCCCAACCACTCTCGGGGAGTTCCAGGGACGTAAAGGTGTTATCTGCTCCGTTAAACGAACAGCTGCAGAATCCTAATTTTGCGAGGTTTGGGCTACCCATCTTCTTTCTTTCCATGTTACTTCTCTCTTCCAATTCATTCTCTGACGGACACAGTTTCACTTCCATTTCCATATGTGCTTCCTGGTTATTTCTTTCTATTCCGTAAGCATTACGCCTGAGAGGCCACACTCTTTTATGACTCTGTTATGAAGGATACGGTTGTGAGCAGTGCAGCGCACTGTTGGGCCATTGCAAAGCGAGTGCCGGTTGGCGACTTGTGAAGGGACGGCTTGGGACCGATATAAAATGACACACGTTAGTTTTAGACAAGTTCCTCTCCTTCAGCAAGCAACGCATTCAGACATTCCATTCTCATTTTTCATAAATTACAGGTTTTTTCCTCTTGTTGTCGAAGCACCGTCAGACCAAAGGGGCTCTCAATGCAAGGCCTGGAAGATCAGGCATCTGGCTGTATAGTCATGTAATCTAACTGGAACTGGAGCAGCGTACTAGAAGATCGGACAGAACAAGGTACTCCGAAAACTGTGATCTGCTACACAGCAGTAAACCCAACGCAGACCCAGGGCCAATAGAAAACTGCCGTTCCTGGGTTCGCCAAACCTAGCGAAAAATGAGTAATATGATCTAATCCGTTCTCTGTCACACAACTAGCTAACCCCTCACTCCGAAACGGGAAAGTGCTCAAAAAGGGAAAACTGCTACTGTGGTGTGTATGTACGTGCGCGGATCTAGACACGGTGAGTCTAACTTCCGCCCTGTGCACATGTGAGGAACAGGCCATCAAATGGCAGATAAGTAGACACTTGGTGAACCCGGCTGCACTCCAGCAGCACAGCCCGGATTCTTTGTGGGAATTTCCTGCCTTACAAACCTCTTGCCCTTTCTAGATCACAGAAATGAACGCCTGGGCTGAGCCACCGGGCCGAGGTCTACTGCGTGGGCTTTAGCAGTGCATTCGAACCAGTTAGCCAAGATCATTTAAATCGGAAAACAAAGGCACCAGGAAAAAGTTGGAAGGCTCATACTTGGGTAAACGGCTCGGTCAGGGGAAGCATTTTTAGTGTTGGGGTTGGAGGCCACCTAACGTCCCCCACCGAGGTGCCAAGTGTTTCCCAAGTACTGCTACCTGTACCCACACTCTTACTAATAGTCACTGACAACCTAGCAAGCAGCATGTGCAAACCGTGCTCTATTTTCACCGATACTGTCAAAATATCAGGCGCAGACGCAGAGTAGAACACAGATTCCGTCAAGACATGACCTTATAAATGGTGCCATCCACTGAACCTGACCAAGTGACGGAATGCGGCCTCTGGGGGAGAGATTAGACGGAATGGAATTGGTGATTTTGTGGATGCTTCCCAAGCAAAGTACCTGAATTTAACTACTGTGGGCATTTTCACACCCCCCAAACAGTGGGCAAGCAGGGCGAACAGGGCCTGGGGGAACTTTTGGGCTCAGATCAACGATATCCTGCATGGAACCCAAAGGATATGGGCCCTTGTAGGCTGTTATTTCTTGACCTCACCTGGAGTATTGTGTTTAACTCTAAAGGCTCTATCATTAAAAGGGTAAAAACCACTCGGAAATAGTAAAGAATCTGGACATCAAGATGATGGCTGGCCACGGCGGCATAGGCTATGACGGAAGACTTCCAGTTTGGCATTTTCTCTCTCGGACCCCAATGTAATTGCGGTGATCTAATTGGGACGTTCCACACAACGAACTGTTTTTGGGCATAAACCTGGAAACCGTTTACTTCCATATCAGCGAGGCTCCCCAGAGTGTGTTCCAGGAATACAGCGTAACCACGGAAGGCTTCAAGTGAAGGATAGTTTCTTCACCAGTAGGGTGATTCTATTATATGACCAAACACGTGTTTATTAGTAACAATTTTGTGGAATTCAAGGTAGCTATGTATATTTGCTGGGCGGCACTACACCCAGGGTAGGAACTATAAGATTCAAGTGAGAACAGAAAATGGATTTGTGGGATGTGATACTACTTACGACACCTTGCCTTTTGGGATCAAAATAACTTACGCCGTGTTTAATGCTGCGGAAAAGGGCCATTAACACACTAGTCTGAAAGATCGAATGAGTAGAAGCCAAACTGTCCTCCTATGCAGGCTTAACTCAACCGAACAATACACGGAAAGGTACCGCGCGGTTGGAATTTGCTCAGTGTTCTGCTGGTATTTACGACTGACAGTCACCAGCGAAAGGTGATTACTTAATGGACATTCGTGGCGTAATAACGTCAAGATGTTTGAGCACAACGGAGTGTAGGGTCTGCTGCGGTTGCTTGAAAAATTATCCTTGGTCTGCACTAAGGTTGCTGGATGTGGGCTGGCTATTCCTGCAAAAATACTGTAATTCCTAGCTGGAGCAAAAATAGCAAACCATTAAAGGGTGGCTCCGATTACCAGTAAAGTAACATTCAAAACTGAGGTAACCGCGTTATTCGTAAGTCTTTGGTAGTTTATCGGTGATTATTAGGCAATAATCCACCATTTGTTTTCTGAAGTAAACAGGAAATACGAAGAGTCCATATGCGCTTGTCACTGAAGAAAGTACGCTCCAGAGACAAACAGTGAGTCGTCGGTAATCCGTTGTTGTGAGAATCTGTTTCACGTTAATAAAAATTCCATTCTTTGTCCTCATTTTCAGGCAATGTCGGGTTTTTCTTGCATTTTTGAGGGGAGATCAAAAGTGGCATCCATCCTATTGGTTGCAACAAAATGAGTCAATTAATATTAGTAAGGGGATCCTGCAGGTAGCCCGAGGGCCTTGAAAATTAAAAAGAATGATTAAAAGATGCCGTTTATTTTAAGGAGTTAGTAAATCGAACGTCGTTGACTTACTGAATTAGCAGACAGATATCTTGCTAACTCTCTCCAGTGTGACATACGGAGAGCGCATTCTTAGTGGTCTCAGACAGCTAATGATAATCTGATTGAGCATTTTGATACGCACGGATCCCACCCTTTGTCCTAAGTTAGATCACTTATTGTGCACCTGAGAAATGGTTGATATATGTTCATGGAACAGTCATTTATTTCGTTGCACAGATACACATTTGAAGGAATTTGCTGACTCTTAAGGCACTTATTTCTCATTCCAGGATTTTGAATAACTGCGGCTGACGGCTCACTGTCCAACGTAATAATGGGCTCCATTGAGCGTCAGAGAGGAATACCACGTAGTTATAATGTTGTATCGCAATAGGGGCGGAAATGTGAACGGCGGCCTCACTATTTTAAAGCCGCTGGTTTGGTGATGAAACGGAAATATGTTTGAAGGCAGACGTACGCGGCAGTGCAAGTCATTACGTCTTGCCTAGAAATGAATGCCGTTACTGATTTTGCTCCCCACGCAAACTTGTGGAAATTACATCAACCAGCAAACAAATATTCTCACTGTTGAAGACATGTTTTTCTACTCTAGCCCCATTGTCTCATGTTTTGACGAACATTTCACGTTGGCAACCACAATGAAGCCCTCAATGGGACCCTCAAGTTCGTAAAATTCCTCATAGAGTTGTCGCAATTTCAGTAGTTTGCTGCACTGTTCGTACGATCCATGCACGCTTACGTTGCGCTTGCTGATTTTCTTCCCTGCAACACGAACGCTTTCGACTTACTGCTGATGCAGCGAAAAAGACGAGTGTTTTGCGAGGTTCGTGGGCTATATAAAGGCTTTCATCAGCAAATGATGATGCGTCGTACACTGACGGACGCACCTTTCAGAACACAGCGACCCTCCTTTTGCTTTGACTGCGCATTACACGCCCTAGTTGATTTTTCTGAAGATTCATATGTGTAAAACTTTAGTCGGAAAAGTCAACTGTTGTGTCCTTCAAACCCAGCGGTGGTCCCAAAGAAGGTGACCAAAAGCTGGCCTGAGCCATGTTGTAAACACCCACCCAACTTTCAGTTCTTTCCAACATAGGCTTGAAGACGTCAACTAAGGGAGATTTTGCCGATAAACTCAGATTATATACATATCTCCTGCCTTCAAATTGATCTGCCTAAACATTCCGCTGGGCCGCAATAGTTAAACTTTGCGTGTAGTCAACATGTCCCCAGGGGGATTCCAAGTGCTCAGTTAATAGGCCGTGTCCTCCGGATTGCATCCAGCAATGGTCTCAATGGGCCTAATGGAATTTATCTTCGTTGATGTAAACGTCAGAAGACGCACTTAGAAAGGTCAAACATATTTGTGGCCCTGCGTTCCATATCTCTCAAGAAGTGAAAGGGAAGAGATGAACGTGGCCTCCGGAAATTTTCCCTTGAACGCCTTGCACTGTACCATGCTGCGATCAACGATCGCGGTACGTACATTAGCAGTTACGGTAAATATGTTCCATATTTTACCAATGGCACGCATGTACCTTACTGCACTTTCATTTGGAGGAAGTCCTCAGAAAACACCCTGTCGGGCACACCTTCATCTATCGACATTGCGTGCCACAGAATGTAGCCTCCGCAAATAGCCTGATGTGTTGCAGCCACCAATATTACCTCGCACTTCTCCATCAGCGGCAATAAGGACGGGAAAACATAAAAAGAGTGACTATGTAGTCCTTGAATATGCGCAAAACACCATGACGCCCTACAACCCGCTCTTCCTGACTAATTCATTACCTAAACCTAGACGTCTAATCCTGATTCGCAAATTTCTCACATCACGGAAATCTAAGAAGTTGTTGAACCTTGTGCAAGCTCAACGACGAACTTCTCCGGCATTTCGGAACGTTTACATGAGCCCGCACAAATGCTGATCTTCGTTCCACCCTCAGCGTAGGATTTCGCACTTACAACAGAGGACTTATAAAATGCATGGCTGTGGAGTATGCAGGGCTTCAAGACCTTAAACCACTCAACTGCAGCAAGAAAATTAATAAAGGGAGCATATAACGTATCACGAAACCTGGAAGGCATTGTTTAATTCGGTGACGAAACTAACTGAATATCGGGCTCTGAAACTAGAGAATTGTGAACACAAAAATTCAGAATAAGGGAAATCCCTGGAAAAGCTTGTCGGTGAAGACACAGAGACATTACTCAAATTTCCTCCATGAAAACTGAAAAGAGCAAAAACGGACGTTTTCAAAATTCAAAGAATTTCATGGAAAATTCTAAAAATCTCGTAAGACGAATGAACGCGACCAAGAAATCCATCGGAGTTTTCCGGACACGTAGCCAAATCCGGCGAGGCGGCCATTGTGGACAATGGATCGCAGCAGGATTGACGGAAAACTCACGGTCTTATATGCCACGAGGCGATGAGCAAAATAAAATGTAGCTTGCACAAATTACGCATCAGCTGAGACCACAAAAATAGTCTTCATCAAGTGCATAATTAATGTCACAATTCTGCACCATAACAAAGTGGCAGCTACACTAAAACGAGTAGCAATCAAGGGCTCTGTGCTCTGCTTGAAACTGGTTCCGTTTTACTAATGAAATAGCCGGTTATTTCACTGATTATCGCGTAATAATATGCCTTTTGGGGCCTCTGTTGCTCAGACTTCTTACTTTTAGCGACGAATCTCTCTCACGATAATCGTGTGAGGGCCTTTCGGCGTTTGCTTTTGCATGTTACTGCTCTCCTGCAAATTTCTGATATTGCAGAGCTTCTGAACTGTGCAAACGTTCTCTTGCTTCAATAAATAATGGATACTGAAATACCCAGGTCCGGAATGGCTGAGTCCACTATGCTCTTCTACCAAAATCTGAAGGCCAGTGAACCTAGGTCAAAGGGAAAACTAAAACGTATTATGTTCCAGTGGACTCGAAAGCACGAAGCATTCATATCGGCACCGAAGACCGGTCAATTATCGCTATTACTCACATGCTTACAAAGTGCAGTTGCCATCCTATCAAAGGGCACAAACCGTGGACACATATTCCTAGGAAACCAGTGGTTCACAAGCTGAGGTTTCACACCGTCGAATTACTGGGCAGCTTACCAACAAGAACCGAAACAGTGCCTGTCTCTCTTCAAACCCCAAGCCTTTTTGAGCATAAGGTGGCCTCCGGTCGGAACCTCTCCGGTTCTCTCCTGTGATCCCGTCCGCATTCCGCAGCTTCCAGACCCACGTCAGGCCTTACGCTCTTTTCGTTCAACCGTTATGCCCACTCAGTCCCCGGATGCAAACCAGAAGAAAAGAGGTCTGGTTTCCAAGCCCCAAATAACGACCCGGCCACATGCAATGGTCCCCGGCTTTCCACGACACCGACTCAGGCCAGAACTTGATAACAACGTTTTCGAATTATTTTCTGAGTCTTCCCTAGACTTTATCTGCACAAATTGCATAGGTATCCTATGTGAAACACCAAAACTCAAACTCTTGGTGCCTAACAAAGGCCCCACTTTACTGATGCCGCCGGAAGGTGGCTCATTATAGACATACTTGAAGGATAGCTATCAACGCCGTCCAGAAAGGCTCACTCAGAAATAAAGCAGGCCGCGTAAAATTGAGCCTTAGTGCCACTCCTTAATCCTTTCTTAGGGTTTTGCCACCAGAAACCACTGTTGGTCAAGATTAGTATCTCCATTTTTGTGATCCTGATAGGTTTTATCCAGCGACCGCCATAAGTCAACCATATAAACACCCTGACAACTGTGGGACAGCCGAGGAGTTTTGGCGGCAGCGGCCTTCATCTCATCCCCTTTTTCTAGGGGACTTTGCCATTCCGTCAGTCTACTAGAAGAAAAGCGGCTTGACAAACCTATTCGGTGAAACCCTTAATCAGTTGGTCACGGGGATGTCTTGGACCCAGCATGTTGAATAATCACCAGGCACCGAGCCGGAAAATCCTCTCTTAGGATAAGTGCTTTTCAATGAAGACCACGAGACAAATGCGATTAGGATGCTAAACCCTTTAGGCAGAAGCCACTATGCTTTCCTCTTTTTCAACGACATCCTTTGTTGGCCCACGTGTCAAAAACAGGGCAGAAGCCTTCTCTCCTTTCGCAGAAGAGACTTCAGAAAGCCGAGTAACTTTCTAGCCAGCCAACTACGGACCATAGGCTAGAACTTGAGTGTGGATGCCCCCAACCGTCGCATCGAGGACTGCATCAAGCCGACCACCTGTCCGTCCAGAGGAAAACCATCTCACAAAAGGACAAGCTGCAACTCCCTTGCTCCAGCAGGCTGCTCCTGGAGAAAGGCCCAAAACAGACTGCTAGGTCTAGGTTCACCGGTTTAGAGTCAGACAAACGCGGACTCAGACATATTCGAAGCTTCTGTAAAACAAGGATAAGGGGGTACTTTGCAATTCAGGTACGTCACATCCTCCGGCGAGCAGCTTCACATTCGTCTATCCATTATACACTGATGCGAAGGATAAAGAATCCAGGTCGAGCACCCCTTGCCGTCTATCTTGGACGCGAGCCCCCAGCAACCTATCCTTCTCAGTTGGCAGATACTATTAGGTCTTACTGAATAAATATTCCCCATGCCTTTGTTTTAATCCATTTTCAACTGCCAACAGTGACTGTTGACAGCAGGCTATCGCCAAACAGGAAATGAAAAACATGCTTTTTGAGATCGACCCTTTAAATTCAGTGGACCCGGACGACGTTCATCCCTTCATACTTAAAGAAGAGCACGCCGTTCTGGCATAAACTCATACCATTCTGTTTCAGAACTGTTCACAACCGGACATTATCCCCACTTCGTGGAAGAGAGCAATTATCAGCCCATCGTTTAAAAAGGGAAATCGTCAGCATCCAGCCAGCTATAGACCCAACATTTTGACTAGTGCTCTCGACAAATTACTTCAGCGCATTTTGAAGCGTATTAGCCTGTTAAACCTACGGGACACCAATCGTCCATTTCTCCGCCAACATAAATTCTCGCCTGGTGGATTGTCTATCACATACGTGGTGTGCTGACGTAAACCCGACGGAAGCATTCGAGGGCGAGGTGGTATTACGTGCCATCTTCGTTGACTTTGCGAAGGTTTTTGACCGTGTTCCGCATAGTCCCCTAATATTTAAATCAGACTCATGGGGTATTTGGGGTCATTTATTAGCACTCACTCGCAGCTTTCGTTTGGAACGCTCATTCATCGTCGGAGCAGGTCCTTCACTATCCGGTCCCTCCTCAGTTTTCAACAGAGGGCCGCAAAGATCAGTGATTGGACCCCTTCTGTTCCTAACTTACATAAATAACCCTCCCTTTTAACGTCCCAGAGAAAATTTTTGTGCCGATGAAGCCTCTATCCGGGTTACCGAGTCTGCAGTAATGCATTTGGCTGTGGATTACTCGAGGCCCTGGTCCATCGACTGGAGCTTGAATGGCTAGTGCATAGGAATGCCGTTTGGCAGTGCTCCGTATGAGAGGTTTAGAACTTTGGAAACTTCATAGATCCGGAGCGTTCAATAGCTCAACATCCTAAGATTCTGGGTTACTAGGGCATTATTTTTCTCCCGCTGGCGGAAGCCAGCCAACAAATCGGCCCTTTTGTTCTTAGTGTGGTGGGACATAATTTTCCACGCACCACAGTGAACGACGTCCTGGTTCCTTGTGGTACTTATGTTAGTTTTATAATTAAATATAGCAGCGAAACCGTACATTCGAGGCTGTCCAGAGACAGCGAGATGCTCGAGCGGGCGAGCGAGCACGGAGTGGGGCCATGATGCAAGGCCATGGTACCTTCAACGTCTGGCCCATCTAAGTACATAACCCCCGGGTGTCCATAAAATAGCAGCTAATCATTTTATCATGGTTAATCTGTTTTCCACGGGTCATGTGGATGTCTTTCATGCGTTCAAGCCTGGACACTCTGAGAGGGCACTCCAAAAAAGCGCTCAAGAATGGTCCTAGAAAGAACGTGCGAAAGGTCTCCCGACGCATCGAGTGAATTCTCTGTGAAACAGCCTACCCAGCGAAGTTACTGATGCGTAGTATAATAAAACCTTTAAATTAAAGCCAGAGAGATTTTCGGGTCTGTCCAATGTCAGAATGGCACTGACATCTTCCTAAAATATAAACAGTGAACAAAAAGAAAAAACAGCAGAATGAAATAAAACAAAAAAACACGAACTGCATTTGTGCAATTAAAAATGAGATTTTCCCTTTTCGTGTGTTTATTCGCTACCTGGTACTATGCTGTCGCTTTATTAAAATGGTAAACCCATGAATTAACTTTCTCTTGCCCTGAATATGTGATTACTCTAACTTTTCTTGCACCAGAATTCAGGCCGCTGGAGCCAAACGTGCCAGAGACCTGAGAACAAGGAACTATACAAGACCCGGGGTATAATAGTTTCTGCATTTGGCCCGTGTGACACTCCAAGACATCAAGACAACTGTTCAGCTGGGTTGACCTTCAGTCGGTCTGCGATTAGTGTTCCTCCCAAACATGACGACCTATTTGGAACTGGACCGGTGTCAAGTTTTGTGCTCATGCCTACGTGCCAAGTCGCTTTGCCGTCTTTATTTCTGTCGTCACTGTCTTGAAGTTAGGTGTGGTGAATGTGTTTCGCATGAGGTAAGTGAGATTCCTGTGCCCGTGTATGCATACACGGTCTTTTTTGATTAGAGTATCGTGCTTGCTTATTTAGTAGTCTTTTGTTCCTTGGGGGCCTGTCCCATTCGTTTCTTTAACTTATTTTTTCTTCTTGTTGCATTCGTATTCAAGGTTTATAGTTCCTTTGAAAACCATGGCCTACTCCTACTGTTCCTTTTCAAGGTATTTTTATTGAATTGGGGATCCACCAACAAAAGTTTTCCACAGCAAGAAAGCAAACCATGTGGAGTTGCGTCTTCCGTTCCCTTAAACTGGTCAAGTCATCATAATGGAGGATAGTTCAGGATTTATCCAACTCACAGAAAGATTGACCGATTTCTGAAGTACAAGATAATGCAGGTGTAGTATGGGTTGGGTTTGGACCTGGGGAGTAGTTTCCACGGAGCTCCGAAGCCGTAAGTTGACAAAGACCCATCGGCCGAAAGGATAAAAATAACCCAGGGAAAAAGAGTATCGTACCCATCGTGGCTCCGAAATAGCATCGATATTACAGTGCGATCCCAAGCTTGTGTTCTATCTGATTTTGATACTGCCCATCAGTCTACAAACTGGTGAAGACCTGAGCCAGCAACCAAATGAAGAATTTGTATTGTATATATCGTGGTGCCGACGTAGCACTGGTACGACGATACTCAAGGTTGGAAAGGATAGCAGAAAGGTGCCGTGTGGTAGAAACGATTCGAAAGCGAGAGCGACAAAGTAGATCTTAAAGGAAACGGTTTTCGAGAATAATCGATTTTCTGCGAATAATTGATACCACTATGGAGCCCTGGGTAAAAGGCCAAAGAAGCTTTTAATAATTGAGTGGAGTAATGAGTGGAGAAAGTCATGCAATGTGAATCCAGTTTGGCGTAAACGAATGAGCACGTGCTATACAAGCGTGTGTAGACGTGCGGTGGGTCGCTGGAGGCGGAATTGTTGGCATACAGTGACCGCGAAACGGTCGAGCGGGCGGTTGCGAGGGTCACCTTTAAGGTGATACCACACCGATAATGTCCAGAGGTTGAAAAACGTCAAATGACGAAAAGAACCGCAATCAAAATGTCGGAGTTGACCGGAATCAGCGATAGCACCGTCGATGGAGCCAAAATTCTCGGATTTTGTGTGACTAACAAATGAACAAATTCATTAAGTCCATGCAAACTAATCGGTGTAGCAACGGGGACATATTTAACGTATATACAGTGATCACATAAAATGTATATGATTTGTATCAAAGAGATGAACACTTTATCACTGCGTATGGTCAAAAGATCGTGTTTGCCTCAGTCGCGAATACGTGCTGGACAGACGATCTCCCCACCTCGACATGAGACGGAAGTCTCGTTCGCGAGCGGTTGTGCAGCAATGCACTGGTGATTTGAACGTGAGACTGAGCTCGTTTGTGGACGTAGCAGGGTCAGTCGGCTGCTGGCTTGAGTGTGAGACGTTGTCCTCATTCGAGGCCGTAGCAGTGCCGACTGGTTGCTTCTCTGAACGCAAGACGTTGATCTCATTGGAAGTGGCAGCAGGCAGAGGCAGTATCAGGAACTGATGTGATACGAAAATCTCGCAGGGCAGGCCACAGCAGACTTGCGCATCACCATTATCCTCATCGCTCAGCGTTAAACAGTAAGGCAAACCTCACTGTCCGCCCCCTTTTCCCCAAGGTTACATTTTTCTATAAAATGAGTGAATATCAAGGGGAAACAGGGATTGGACCTACACAGACAGGAAAAGATAAGACGCTGCTGTAGCCAATACACGGAACGCAGCCTAACTGTACAAGCGCACTCTTCCAATCATTCTAATTCGATAGAACATGAAATTACGATCGCCACCGTTCGTGGTTCACTGCCACATCCTTCAGTTTCTCCAGCCAGCTAGTTGACAGGTCTTCCGGACCCCAACTACGAAGACATGAGACACCTACTTTACCTAAGTTCACTGTCCATTTTCTCATTCCACGTTGCCACGTCATGTGTTGACTTCCACATGGCTTCTTCCAATCCTTGGGAGAAACCCAAAAAGGACACGATATGGTAGACGAGTTTTCGTCATACGCAACACGACCCAACCAACGTAATCTAATAAGTTTCATACTGAGATAGGGTATTCTCAGAATTGGCACCTAGTACTAGATTCCTCACCTCAACAGTACTCATCCGGTCGCTCCATCCAATCCTAGCGATACTGTGTAGACATTGGTGGTCGAAACCCTCTAACTGACGAAAATCTCTCACGCGCATATTCCATGTCTCACGGCCGTACAACAAAATTGAGTCTACTGCGGTACAGTACACACGACCTTTCAACTTCAGTGAAATATCAGGCCGACTCCATAAGTGTTTCATTCCAGCGTAAGCTGCTCAAGCCTTTAATATACGCGTGTTTACCTTTACTGCCATACTCCCATCGTTTGCCATGCAGCTACCAAAGTATGTGAAACTACCCACAACCGTTAGTTTCTCTCCATTCGTTACCAAGTTTGGCACTACTGTCGTCCAGTCCTGTGATAGTACTTTACACTTTGAAGGTGCAAAGCACATGCGAAGCCGAGCAACAGACTTCGAGAGTCTGTTTAGTGCGGATCGTGGATGGTCCGCGGATTCGAAAAGACGTACGACGTCATCTGCATAATCTAGACCACACAGCTTCTCACCATTTCCCAGTTCGGTTCCTGCATCCTGGAGACATGCTAAACCATCTTGCATCACCTCGTCCATGATGAAGTTGGGCATGGATGGAGAGATGCGACACCCTTGTTGAATGCTGCTAGTCGTTTCGAATGAACTTGATAGTTCACCGTATTCGTAGCAGATAGGAATAAGTTATTGTCTGTACATAATTGGAGGAGCCCTTCTCGGTTATCTGTTCGTTGAGCAGGCAATGCGCACTGTTCACCTAAGCAGGCTTCCCATGCAGTCAGGTTTCCAACTTGTGCATTAAAATCGCCTGCTCTCACTACAGTGTCAGAGCCTTTGCTCTTCCGAAAAAGATTGGCGAATTCGTCATAAAACTGGTCTTTTTGCATGTCAGCCTGTTGGGGCGTATGCCGAGATGACAAATGAAACGCTGTTAGCTTAACTATCCTTCCGGACGCCGACTGATCCTGAAGTCTCACGGCGCACAGGCGACTTTTAACCGGGATCCAGTCTAAAATAGCCGCTTAAGTCTTCTCACCTAAGACTATTCCTACACCGCGTCGACCCACAGCTTGAGCTGCTTCGTCTCCTGAAGAGTGCAGGAAATACCTTGACGAGACATTTGATACAGTTAGTTGAATTACTCTACTCGAATCCTGAGTTCGTGTTACACTCACGCAGCAGACATCAATCGAAAGTGAGTCCACTGCCAGAGCCAAATACGCCTGTTGACCAGCTGACATTAACGTGCGCACACTGAAGAAACCGAGATTCAAAGGCTGACAAGGTTTGAAAAAATGCGAGCTAGCGGACTGAAAACCACCTACTACACTACTTGACGATGAGCCGTTGTGAGTATCGGGTTTGTTATCAGTGGGGACACTGGGTAGGCAGAGGGACGAAGAGATTTGGGTGAGGACAGAAGAGGCAGGTTGAATAAAAGAGAAAGAACTCTGAGCAGTAGCATACTTACCACTACCCACCCCACTCGATGGAATGGGCAGCGCGGTCCTGATTATCTTGCGCGACGACCGATGCAGTATGGAATTATTGGTAGACGCGTAACTCATGGGGAATAATGGACGGGTACTGCTAGGGAGACCAGCCGTTAAGTAGAACGATTAGGGTTCTCAACCAAAGCCTTTGGTTCTGACAAGAATCTGACCACAAGGCAGCGGGGAATAGCTGAGTGGGCGCCCATCTACTTGGATCAATTATTCTTCCAATCGTTTTTCTGACTGAGCTGCCAACTCAGATCAACCCCCAACTTGGAGGACCAGCAGACTACTTTGTCAGGCCTCTACTCATTGACCCTCCAGGCATGACTGGATCTTCGGCTTGAGAAAAGCCATCTTGTGTAGGTCGTTGGGTAATGGAGGCACGCGGGTCATCACACCACGTCAAGGTGTAGTCTCGTTGTGACAGAATGCATGAAAGCAGATTGCCGAGGAAATTTGGTACCGAACCAGTAGATTTTCGCTAAGAAGTTGTGGCGACTACGAGATTCCGACCAAATATTTGGTTATGACGTGATGAATATCAGATTTGCGTCCTGATTTGCGCCTGCAAGGGAGATCTTGCACTGCGTGTTCGATTTTCTGGACGTTTACTAAGACAGACTTCCTAAACTGCTCTTACAGTTTCCGAGTCATCCCGGCCGGGTAAACTTTCGTAGCGTCTGTCGTTTAACGTTTTGGGGTCCTTTAGGTATTTATTTGAATTCGGCCAGCAGCAGCAGCTTCACCGGTTGTTCTTCAACGAAGCAGCCAAGTCGCTTACTTCGTGTTTCTTTGTTCCGGAAAATACCTCTTTTGGAGCTTAAAATTCCTTTCAGAAACAGTTTTGGTTTCCAGGAGTGCTTATCAGCGTTGAAGATATTCCAGCTGGAGCAACTTCGCCGACCTCCCTTAAGACTCGGTTACTACGTCATACGCTGTAAATAATCTTTCACTTGATTCCCGATATATAACAGGAGGCCGTGACCGTCTCTGAAATGATAGATGCCAAACGTATCTGTCAAAGCGCAGCCATCCATTGGTGTTTGTTATGTACTTTTATGCCAGCTTTATTACCGGCTTGGGATTTATGCTTTCTACAGTAAGAGACTTACCGTATTTTCGTTTCACGACGCAAACCGCGCGTTTATCATTGCTTGAAACCATTCGTGTGTCACCTTTTCCAAGACGCGTCTTTAACAATGATTTAACTGGATGTAATGTTACAAGCGGTCATTTTTTGAAGTGTTAAGTGAACTAGCAACGGGACTGTGCTTCATCAGGTTAGTTCTGTTTATCTAGCACATTCTTCGTGGTAATAGACATGTCACATAAAATGTCGTCATATAGGATTTTCGATATCTTTGTGGGTTTTTTGCGACCGTGTACCTGTAAGTGATACCAGGGGAGAACTCACTGATTGGCTGAGACGTTGCATGGTTACCGCCTGGTAGGCAGGTGGCATTATCAGCAAACCTCAGATTACGGTTTCAGGAAGCGCGATGGGAACATTTAACGGTCATTACATATGCATATAGTTGGTTTGGGTTTGCTGAAATAGGGTGAGTATTTCAAAGTGCTACTTCCGATTAGTGCAGTATATCCGAAAAAGCGAAAGCCATCTATGCATATCTTAATGACTAATGGTAGTTTTGGCATACTTGAAGAATGGTTGCAATGGGAGGAGCTTGCTCTATTGCTGCTCAGAAGCACTACAGAAGGGGGAACCGGCATTCTTGACCGGAGCAGCATAGAACCGAATATGATTTTGCTGGATCAGATCAATATGTCTTCGGAACCATGGATTTGGTCGACGGTCCGCTGCATAACAGGGGGGGGGGGCTGGAACTGTAAACAAATGCTTATACTTTCTATTCCCTTCTTTGTCTCCGATAACATCCGATAACATCAAATCTGCTGTCAAATATACGCATATATATGGCATTGGTTCGTTCGCTGAGCTGGTCAGTCTGATTGCAAACGTTTCATCACCTATCGAGGTGACTTCGCCAGTGCTTTGATGTTGTGGCTGGTGTTGTGGGCTGAATCAGCGTCCGTTTCGGCTGGCTTGTGTTGATTGGTCCTTCGATTGGATCGATAGGTATACGTGGTCCAGATCGACGTGTCTGTTTATCGATCTTTCCGAGGAGTGCCAAGCTTCGATAAATTCCCTCGACTGCTTTGTTTTAGCCTGGGCGACGACGCTCACGTTTTCGAAGTTGAACTTGTGACCCTCCCGGTCTTCGTGAACTGAAGTTAGAGAGAGTGGATCATACTTTTCTGTTGCCAATTGGTGCTCATGGATCCGTATCCCGAGTTTCTTTCCGGTTTGTCCGGTATACTGCTTATTGGAGTCTTGGCAGTTGACTTGCTAAACGACGTTAGTTCGATTTTTGTCAGCCGTTGATTCTTTCCTCTTAGATGGAATTTTTCGTAGGGTTCCTGTTGGCTTGTGCGCCACTTCAATTCCATGGGGCTTGAGTAATCTTGTTGTCATTTCAGAAATATGCTTGATGTACAGCAAGACGGTTCGGCGATCGCCTCTCGATACTGTTTTTTTGTTGGCGCTTCGTCCGATGAAGCTTTGAGTGTACCCGTTACGCAGAGACAGTTGAAACAGATGGTTTTCTTCTTGTTTCCTTCGCTCCGCAGTGCTGCAGTGGTATTGTGCTCTTTTGAAAATGTGTTGATGCAGCTTCTCTTGTGGCAGCTTGGGTGGTTGCTTTGGAATTGTAGGATTTGATCTGTGTGCATGCTTTTGCGCTAACGGATGTTTCCAAAGTGCCTGTACTTATCCGTCTTTCGAGTGTTTGTGCTCAGATCGACGTTGGGATCAATGTGAACATGCAAGCGCAGTGTACCCCGTTAGACTGGATTCAAGCTAACAGTCGCTTTTGTGTAGTTTGTTTCAACAGCTCTGTGGGTAGCAGTAACAATCGGTTGAAGCGTCGTTTGTTCGTCGTATGCGCCCACTGATTACGACTCCCCTGAGGCCAAAGACGACTTCTACCGGGAGTTACCTGGATTACTCCGAAGTGGACGTTCAGCGGACATTGTGATCGTTGGTGATTGTTTAAACGCCCAACTTGGTTGCTAGGGCAGACGGGACGACAAGTCAGAGGCCGATTTTCCGTCCCAGCCGATCGGACTGACAACGAAGGTCCTGTCATTCAAGTTTGTTCTTACCACAGACTGTTTTTAGTGAGCGGCAATTTTTGTCATAAAAGCGACATCGGCTTATCTGGCGTCCTCCTTCGCCTTCACGGCGTTTGACTCAAGTTAATCACATTGCCATCGGTTACCGGCGGCGTAGATCATTCGTGGATTTCCGGGCGTTCTGATCCACACTCGTGGTGTCATTATTCGTTTGTCCGTGCTCGCCTTTGTTTATGCCCAGTCTATGGTCACATTTGCACAAAAATTACACGTCCTGTATAGATGCCTCTAGGTGATAATCGCCGACTTCAATTCCAATCGGAGCTTTCAATTTGATTGTTGCCTCAATAAGATGCACAGAATCCGATCAAATACTAGGAGCAGATAAAAAACGTTCTGCTTTCAGCCGCGACTGCCACGCAGGACTCTATACCGTATAAATCTCAGAAATGATAAGTATCCTCGACCCCGGTTACTCTGTTGCGTGCTTGCAGATCTGTCTCCCGCATGCCCCCGAGGCGTTAACTGATCAAGAGCCTGAAAGCTGACTTGGAACAGTGAGGGATAGGAAATAGTTGCAGCCTTTGCCGATTGATTAGTAGCAGTAATGCACGAAAACCGAGCTTAAGCGAGATGATCAAGGAATCCGAAGGCACAGCCAATCACTCTCATGACCATCGGCTGGAGCGTTGAGCATAACATTCGAGCAGTTTATTTGGCCGATCGCCACAGTAGGTCTTCCACTTATGCCTGCAAGTGAACAAATGCAGTTGGACACCAGTTCCTCATCCGAGATGGAGGTGATCAGGGAAATAGGTTTTCTTAAACTGCAGAAGGTAGCTGGATTAGATGGACTGTAACCATCATTCTTCAAGGGTGGAGGCGAAGTGTCAACATCGGACTTAACAAAACTCCTGTGATCAATCGGGGAATGAGAAGATTTCTTCAAGTATTAGCGTGAATCGACTGTACCGATTTGCACCAAAGGTGGTAGATCCTCATGTGAAAACCACGGAGGATTAGTTTAGTAAACATTTCATCTAAACTGTTCGCGAGCATTATTCTCCGCTGATTACCTAGTGCTCGCCAAAGGCGTATGCGTGAGAACCAAACGAATTCCCTTCCCAGTTGAGATTGTATTGACCAAATTTTCACTTTGTGACAGATCTTAGAGTTTAGACACATTTTTTGAAGACCCTGGGTCGAAGGGGACTTTCGACTCAGTCGGCCATGCAGTTCTTCGTCGCTGCCAATCATCGAAGGGTACATAAGAAAAATTCATTTCACTCATTCCTTCTCAGTGAACAGCCAAACCCGAATTCGTGCTTACCGCGACCGTCCACTCGAGTTCACCATAAGAATTGGTATTTGTCAATTCCCTCGTTGCCCGCTTTCTTTCCAATTTTGTCGTTCCGATGGTTGTGGAGATAGTCCTGTCCTTATGCAAAAACAGTGCCAATGATATTTGCTCAGGAAGAAATCTCTCTGACTTAGAATATGCGGACGTGTTGTTCTGCTGAGCCAAGACCCAGTTAAGCTCTGTTTTTCTCGATCGTGCGAACGATGGCTTGGGTACGATTAGAATGCGTTTTCTACCCTCGAAGTGTAAAATGTTGTTGAATACCTGGGTTAGTGCATAGCCGAACTTTGTTCTTCCAGGGGAACGATTGGGCTTGCGTGGTTTGTCTCATATCCGATGAAATGTCTTTAATTTTACATAGGATTCGACCGGCCTTCACAAAGTTGACGATTTTGTAGCGTTGGCAGGGTATCTGGTTATCAATCAACGGCCGAGTGTATGCAGTAGTAGTGAGATTGGTATTGCTCCACGGCCTCGAAATATAAACAGCGAGAGCAGAAAGTATGAGACCCTTTACGTTTGAACACTGTTGTCTTCGTAGTCATGGTGGAGTACGGTGGGAGAATTTCGTGAGTAATTCAGAGGTTAGGCGTCATGTCCTGGGTCCTACCATTTAGTCTTTAGAACAGACACACAATCAGAAGAGGTAAAGGTGTTTGCCACGTGGTTTATGCATGCCCACTGAACGCCTGTCTCGTTCTCTTTTTCGAGGCTGGTAATAGTTATAGGATGGTTCTAGTTGACCAGTCGATGACATGGGAAAAAGAAGGAGAATTCCAACTAATGAACTGGTTCGTGCAGGTCGAGTTAGACCACCGGGTTGAGGTTCACGAAATCCCCCCAAGCGATGTGTAGAGACTGCGTGATACGGTTCGGTGCCGCAGTCAGTGAAAATCTTGCATTCTAAACCTAATTTACCGTTGGTCCTCACTAGCCATTCTTTTTGTTTTGGTAGATCATGTGAGGTAGCAATCTAAACCAGAACATGTTGGCGCCAAGTTAGTGGTTGTGAAACCTGAAGTGAACTGAACTGATACTCCAGCTGCTGCCGCCCGTTTGTGTTTGAATTTCTGTGTCATCCAGAGCCGTAGAAATCTGAATGTTTGTTGCCGCATCTGTTAGAACACCTGTAATTTTGTTATCTTGCCGAGTTTGGTTGGTCTATGTACACACTGAAGCACAAGACATAAGTACTCGCGGCGCACGATATCACAGGAGCACACAGCCTGTGGTCTAGTAGGACACGAACACACACACAGAGGTTGGAGACACAAAAGTTCGGGCTCAAGACTCGGAGCTCGTAGTCCGACAACGAATGGGACGGAACTGCTACTCCATTGAATGGGCAACCACAAGGAACAATAAGCGGCGCGAAATACGAACAGCTAGCCCAGCCCGCTAGCGGAAGAGAGAAGACGAACGCAGAGTACTGCCGCGCGTTTATTGTTGACCCACCAACACAAGTCAGAATTCAAGTAAACTCTATCGTTTATATAGTTTTGTTGAGTGGCCTTGATCGATGTGTGGACTAGCCAATCACAGAACGGGCTTTTGTAAATCATTTCGCGGACATATAAAAATTTTCAACCGCGCAATATTTAAAATAATATCAATTTCGAAATATTAAGAAAAGGACAGATTCTTTTAGAAAATTAATAGCAGGAATGAAATCTGCGGTTTCAAAAATCTTGGATTGGTCATCGACCATAAAACCTCCCACTTTTGTTTAAAAAGAAGAATGTTACTGGTACGCAGCGTCCTTTGGATTTACCTGGAATCGCCTCGTTTGATGCCGTGGACGGTCAGACCATCGACGGAGGAGTAGGCTTGGATCCATTGACTTCGTTGTCGCCAACGTTTTCGGCAATTTAAACGTGTCTAAAAGTATTTCGAGGGGGACTTTCGTGCCTGTGTCTACCGGGGAGTCCGCGTAGCGTTTTCTTGTTTGGTTTCTGTGTCTGATCCAAGTTCCGGCCGCAACAGCGATCTCATACAACCGGGATCCTATTTGACGTTGAATGACTCCCTCCGTCCAGCCTGGATGACCGGGTCTGTAATCTCGGACGTATACCAATAAACCTTCGATCAGGCAGTCTTTCGGCACGCTGGGATAAGTTGGCGAACTCGGCGATAAAGCATCGCAGATGATTTTCAGCTTTCGGCTCATAGATATTTCAGCTGTAGAGATACCTCCCGGTGTGCTTGGGTTTTTAGTTGTGAGGAATTTTAGCAAGTCTTTCTTCGTTGCTCCCTCCCCTTGCGGCTTGAGCAGAGGTCGTTTGAGTGTACCGACGAGTTTCTCCGACTGACCGTTTGACCGGGGATGGTTTGGAGGCGAGCGCATGTGCTGCTGGGACTTCTGAGCGGGTTTGCAGAAGGTGTCTATCGGCAATTTGCTGAGGCCCAATTCATCTAGCCAGTTAACGTCAAGCAGGTTGATGTCAGATTTTGCCACATAGCACAGCGTCGATATCAGTTTGTTGTTGTAGTTGACGGCACGCTGGAGCTCTCCCACTGAATCTAAAGCACCGCCACAGGCAGTTGTCATCATCATCATCGTTCAGCGTTAAACAGCAAGGCAAGACTCACTGATCGCTGCCTTTCCTCAGAGTTATACGTTTATATAAAGAGAGTGAATATCCAACGCGAACAGGGAGTGTAACTACACAGACGGGAAACTGTAAGACGCTGCTGCAACCAACACACGGAACACAGTCTAACTGTACAAACGCACGTGTTTTCAATCATTCTGATTCGATAGAAAATGACAGCACGATCGCCACTGTTCACGGTTCACTGCCATATCCTTCAGTGTCCCCAGCCAGCAAGTCGACGAGTCTTTCGGACCCCAACCACGAAGGCGTGAGACACCTATTTTACCTAAGTCTCATTCCAC
Source organism: Fasciolopsis buskii (assembly GCA_008360955.1). Taxonomy (NCBI): domain Eukaryota; kingdom Metazoa; phylum Platyhelminthes; class Trematoda; order Plagiorchiida; family Fasciolidae; genus Fasciolopsis; species Fasciolopsis buskii. The sequence goes on from LUCM01007988.1 coordinate 40,690, forward strand.
GTTGCCACGTCATCTGTTGGCCTCCACATGGCTTCTGTCATTCCGTGGGAGGGCACGGTATGGTACACGCGTTTTCATCATGCGCAACACGTGACCCAACCAGCATAGTCTACTAAGTTTCATAGGCTGAAACAAGCTATTTTCAGAAGTGGCACCCAATACCAGATTCCCAACCTCAATATTACTCACCCGGTCACTCCATCCAATCCTAGCCATACTACGTAAACATCGGTTGTCGAAAACCTCCAACCGACGAACATCGCCCACACGCATACTCCACGTCTCGCAACCGTACAACAGAACTGAACGCACTGCAGCACAGTACACACGACCTTTCAACTTCAGTGAAATATCAAGCCGACGCCACAATTGCTTTAATCCAGTGTAATCTGCCCGAGCCTTGGATATACGCATACTTACCTCCAATCACGAGCTACCATCGTTAGACACGCAGCTACCAAGGTAGGTGAAACGGTCCACCATTGTTATTTCCTCTCCATCCAGTATCAAGTTCGGCGCTGCTGTCGTCCAGTCTTGTAACAGTACTTTGCACTTTGAAGGTGCGAAGCACATGCCGAACCGAGCAACCGATCTCGACAGTCTATCTAGTGCCCGTTGTGCATGGTCCGCAGACTCGAACAGGCACACGACGTCGTTTGCGTAGTCTAGGTCACATAGCTTCCCTCCACCTCCTAGTTCGACTTCTGCATCCTGGAGACATACTAAACCATCTCGCATCACCTGGTCCATGACGAATTTGAACAGGAATGGAGAGATGCGACACCCTTGTCGAACGCCGCTAGTCGTTTTGAATGAACTTGATGGTTCACCGTATACCCTCACGCGACCATAGGTATGCAAGTACAATACTCGCAACAGATTCACGAACTTCGTTGGCATACCCTTCTGGTGGAGAGCACTGAGTAGTGCTGGTCGATCCACGGAGTCGAAAGCACCTTTCAAGTCGAAGAAGACTGCGATCGTAGGGCGGCGGTGCGTGTGTCGCGTTTCGAGTATCTGTCGGAAAGTGAATACCTGGTCGATGCAACCTCGACCTGGCCGAAATCCGGCCTGTTGTTCGCGGATATTACTCTCGCGAATCGGTGTCAAACGGCGCAGCATTATCGAAGCTAACACCTTAGTAACTATCGGAATTAAACTAATCCCACGATGATTGCTGCACTCACTCGGTGTACCCTTCTTGAAGATGGGTATAATCAGTGACTCACCCCACGATAGCGGGATACGCTCCTCGTTCCAAATATGACGAAGCAAGAAGGTAAGTGATTTCATCAGCACTTCACCCAATTTGAAAAGAACTGGGGGAATTTCGTCGGGACCGGCAGCTTTTCCCCTCTTCAGAAGCCGAATATTCGACTCCGCTTCCACTTCCGTTGGGAGATAAAGTGACACCTCCCAAGGATTCACAGCTCCAGACGTCGGGCCAGATACGATAGCGTATGGCCAGCTAAACTGATCCTTGAATTGTTCTGCCCAACGGTCCAGTCTTTCCTGTCTACCGTGAATGAGCTCTTCAGTCCTATCGCACACGACTTCACTAACCGAAGTTCGCCGCCCACCGCTGTCGCGTATAAGCTTAAACAGTCTTTGACTGTTACCTGAAGCGGACGCCACTTCCATCTCTTCGGCTACCTTAACCCACCAGCTTTCGCGGTCATTCGAAATATTGAGAAAAGGACAGATTCTTTTAGAAAATTAATAGCAAGAATGAAATCTGCGGTTCCAAAAAACTTGGATTGGTCATCGCCCATGACAGATTTGTAGACTCTAGAATCCGACCGAGGTGGCTACTAAGGCTCTTACCATGTCTTCATGTAGTATTAACTATTGTCTGTTGTCAAGCAGTGGCATCTATTACACTCTTCAGTGCATCGCGTTTTCCTGTCGCGATCTCTCCTCGCAATCCTCCATTGTGCGCTCAAAAACAATTTGTGGTTGCGCTTCAACTCCCCTGGCCCGATCTTCGTCCCAATGCGAATCCCAGACAACGAAACAAGCAACACAACACGTTCTTGTGTATTCAAGTTATGCATGTAACAGGGCAACTCCCTTCCCCACCCATATTTTCATCTAACTAATCCATTCCTTCCTGACGAAAAATTTCCAAATATATAGTGATGTAATGGATTGAGTACGAATCACTGAAAGCGAGCTTGTCCGCCAACTTGTGTTTTCTCATTAAATGCGTCGCCACGGTTGAGGCCATTGCATTCTTGTTAGTCTTCTGCTTCATCTGGGTCACGTGAATGATGACGGGTCATTTGCCGAAAAGCACTACATCCCCTATCGTTCGACAGGTTTGGAACCGAGTATTTATTAGTGATCAGTAATCTTCAGCGGTTAATTATTGGTTTGTGCGGTAGCGATTATGAACGACGAAGACTAAATAAACCGCAATTTATCTAGTATCATTTCGCTCGTCGTAGGAACTGCAAAGGGGGCTGCTAATGAAAACCTTCGGCGAACGTTAACCCGATCAGTTTGCCCGGCAGGACACAAGATCAGAGCAAGAAGATCTCGCCATTTTACTATTCCCGTATACACTAGGTGACACATCACGTTCAGCGAAATGGGGGGATTTAATCCGTCGGGAGATATGAGAATAAGCATGCTACTAGATCGCATTGTTCGGAAGGTTAGTCGAATTTCGCCTTCTAGTTTCTTCTTTGCGAAGAGTTGACTTGGTTATATTACGTACTCCGTCATCTCTTTTGATAGAAATGACCATGATATTGCGCAAAGCCTAATTGTTTGAATACTGTTTTGATATATTGTTCGCATGAGTATAGTGGGAGTACCATGACCCATGGCTGCCAGGATCCAGTCCACGCGGGGATGGGGAACCGGCAACCATAACGTTGAAACTTGAAGTGGTACAGAAATACATGAGGTCTTAATTGATCAGGTACGATAACGAGCCAGGCGGCAGCAAATAGTCATCTGTCACCCAAGTGACCGTCGGGTCTGGGATTCACATTCCTAATCTTTTTGGTGTGACGATCGCCTAATGCGGCTGACCACTGTCTTCTCAAAGATCGCGAGTGCTAAGGACATTTTGGTCAACTTTTCTTCATCGGATTTGCCTTGTTTGGTTTCACTTTCGTTGTGTGATATGAGATTGTACATTTGCTGCTCCCAGATCTAAGGAAAGGAAACGAGTGTTCCATAATTTCCTTGTAGCTGCATGGGTGTTCGCCTCAATGCATCAGATCTTTTATTTCAGAGGTTATTCATCGAGTGCCACAGTTGTTGTTCTTATCGGAGTAGGTGACTGAAACTTACGAAGCAGTTTTAGTATTCACTGTTTTTTATGCCTTATGAAAAGTCTTCATCACGGTACCAAGATATGGCTCTATCCCAGCGGATCTGATAAGTGTCCAACCCTTCCTAGCTTTTCTTGTATTTCCCTTTCGACATTATTTATTAAGTAATCAGGCGCCATTCTTAGAAAAATGCATATAATGGACCAAATTACTCCCTAACCCATAGATCAGATGATTAATATGCAACAGAGAAGTTTTGGTTGGTACCGCACAGCATCGTCTACTCAGAGAAGTGAATGAGAAAAATTAAAGGATCAGCGTCTTTGGCCACTAACAACCCTCATCCCTTGGGTCCCAACTGGGGACGAAGCACTAGCGGATGGAAGACCGAAGGTATCCTATTCATACCTCTGCACCACGTCATAGTCTGACCGCTGCGTGGCCTCCTGTAGTCTTGCTTAGGACGTGCAAAAAGAGCACGGAAAGATAAACGATGAACAGGAGTACGCAGCACCCAATAGTCTAGCTGGACATGCACGAATCAGTTCATTAGTTAAAAGCTTTCATACCGTTTTCCATGTCGACTGACCATCTCGACTCATTTTCCAATCACTAACTGTCCCACAGAACAGTATACTACGAAACAGTCGTTCTGTGGACATGCACGAAAAGTCGCAACCACCTTAATGCATCTATATTCAGTGTATCTTCTAAAAACTGAACCCTAAGACCCCATACTTGTGCCTGAGAAAGTTGTCCAACCGTATTCTAGCAATAGCACAAAGGTAGCGGTGTTCAAACACCGACAGTTTTCGCACATTTTCTGCCTTCAGCGACCAGATTTCTGAGACGTGTAACTGGACTGACCTTACTGGGCACTCTACTTTTTGTCCGTAGTACGGTGCCCCACCGACACCAGAGCTGCTCCAAATGGCAATTATCACTCGATTTGTACACTTTTCTTAGTTGCCCATTCCATCGGGCAAAGCACAAGGATACAACGACGATTTTTCGCAAATGAAAATATTGCCATCCGAACGCTGTTGTTGGCGGTCTTCGAATTCATTTAAAGAGCTGTTAGTGTCATCATTGTCTGCTTATCTGATCCCCGCATTCAAGGTGCACTAAAAAAAATCCAGCTTGGTACGGTTTCAATTTGCGTTGCTCCTGTCAACAGTTAAAATAATCTTATGAAGCTTTTAGGTATAGCTTGCCAGAAGTGGCAACAAAGTTGATGGAATATGTGAACGTGAACATGCTTTTTCGCGCACGCATATAAATCACGAAATTAACATCATTCCTCTATCACACATCTGATTGTTCTTCAAGTGAAATCTTCGCGGACTGTCGTTAGCTCAGAAACGATCTTTCAAAAGAATCTTGTTCCCAACCATATTTTGTACGGTTTTAAGCAAATCACGGAAATGTTTCTCGGCAGAGTTTTATGTTGCTTTCGATTTCGAAAACGGCTATAAAATATTTGCCTCCTCGCTTACCGGTAGCTTCCTGTTCATGATCCAGAGCTAAGGATGTGCGATGACTCTTAGTGCCAATATTATTTGTCTTCTCAGGCCCTGAATGGCAATTCACTCGTGATTTTATCAATCATCTCCAGTTGACCCGTTTCGACTAATCAGGCAAAAAAAGCTGCAAGTAATCAGGTGCTGCGTTTTGAAAGCCCATTTTTATTAGTCATATGCATATATATATATATACATATGTATAAATCTAGTCATGCTTTTTTGTTCCTCATACTCCTCATCTTTGCGGTGTCTTTGACCTATGGGGTTTATGCATTTTTGCCGTTAATTACTTTGTGCATAGAAAAGCTTAATTCCTGTACGGGTGTGAATTTGGAAGCCGAAATCTGTGCATGCGGTCTGACAGTCTAGTGCTGTCATGCTTTTTTATGAATTTCATATCGAGATTATTTCTGTATCAGAAAACAGAGCACCATAAGAAATTAATGAATGGTGACCCACATAGTATTCAGTTTATCTACTCCCCTGTTGATTCTACCCGTCTGTAGGTGGATTCACATTATTGCCCCAACTGTTTAGAGAATATGGCCAGTGCCGAGGCCAAGATGCGCAAGCACCGATGTGGCAATTGTTTCGATTGCCCCAGCTGTGGTCACACTCTGTCGACTCGAGCCACGGCGGTAATGTTGGCCAAGCCGGATGATCCGGGGAAAACTGTGGCACAGAAGGCGTACTATTTGACCTGTGGCTTTTGTCGTTGGAGTACTCGGGATAGCAATATCCCTGATCAACGTCAATCGGCTGGCGGATGGCAAGAATCGACTAATCCACATACAAAGAGAGTATGCGTCCTTTTCATGTGTGTGTGTGTGTGTGTGTTTGGGGGACGTTGTTAGATTACTCGCACTTGGCTGGTACTGTTTGTGTGTTTTATTTGCTATATTTTTGTTCGGGAATTTCCGCCTTCATAATAATCCGTAATGACTTCACATTTTTCGTCTTTCAGCATTATATAATCGTTAGCGTCGATTGTTCTCCGCGTGATGATCGCGATATTGTTAGCATTTATCTCCTGTAAGCCAAAAAATATGCATTTTTGAAGCAGATTTCATTGGTTTTCCAGTCACTGACCAGATGCTGTGGGAATAGTGTTCAGGATGTTTGCGTTCACAGGCAATGAATAACAGTTTTCGAATGTCCGCGACTGAATTCAGCGGTGCACTGCTAAAGAGAATAAAATGATAACCCATTTACGCTACTTCCAAACAGCTAGTGCTCAGTGTCCTGACAGACGGTGGAGTTAACAACCGGCGGTGATCTAGCTTTCAGCATTATGCGATTTCAACCCGAATGTTGCCTTTTCGAATCCTTCCGCCGCCGATCAACTTTCCCCTTTGGCAGCACCCTCTTTCCCTGAAAATTAATGTTTTTTCGTTTTACTAATTTGGAAAACAGAAGACAACGGAGATAAAAGACCTCCCAACCAGATAAAAGGGAATCTTGTGTGAGATATTAAAAGCGACTTTTACTGTCTGAGACTGGAGAAAATTTTGCGAATTGCTTTTGTGACCTGGCGAGACATTGTGGAGAACAATGCTGGCAAATGGATATTTTGCCAGTGGGTCGTGTATATTTAGTACTGTTAAACAGTCACGCACATTGATAAACGATATGGTGGAACGAATGGAGAAACCACTTGGGCAGTTAGGAAAACCACTTGAACTGACTTCGCTTTCTTCCTTACGGATTGTTCACATAGACAGTTATAGAATAATTTATAAACAAATCTAATTTCGAGTTAAATCATCCTATTCCCCTTATTTGTTATTAGAAAAAGTGCCCTATAGTTCTGGAAGAGGACGGCGGCCATGGGGAGGCAGCTCAATTAAGAAGTGGTCGGCGACAGTGAGAGGATTGAAATTTCACTTCCGAACGCTGAGATTTTTTCCGGTCGACCACCAGAGATAGATTTCGGTGTGCTATTTTAGTTAGAGGTATTTATAGGCGAAGGAAATCGTTAAATGACGACTGTTTCACTATCTGGTGGAGGATGCTCTACGGTATGCCAGTGGTTACACACAAATAGAGCAATAAATCGCGAAAAGTTCCGATTGGAATTGAGCCCATCTGTCTGTGTTAAGAGTTCACTGAACACTAAAACTATGAGTCCGGCGCATTTTTCCGCTACTTTGATCATGGGTCTCTTGGCTAGTTTGTCCGACTGACTTTGGGTCGAAACGCATCTGGTATCAATTGCACAATATTCGATCTTTCTTGAATTTTTACGGGGGACGCAGTTTGTTCAGATAATATAGATATTTTCCCGTGCTTAGACTGAGAGCATTTGAACATCCCATTTATAGATTGCCCACGTACTTGCGTAATTTGTGAGCCAATCAGTGGTCCTTACGTAGATTCTCCAAAAGCCCTCCGACGTGGCTTCATAGCTCATGTGTTAGCCACCTGTGGTACAAACACGTGGATCATATTCATGTGTGGTTTCGGATCCCGCGTGGGCTGAAAAGATTTTAATCATACACTTGGTAAATCTGTCAAAATCAAACTTTGTGACTATTTTTTCCTACGCATCCTCAGATCTCCGAACTTATTGACAGCTACCACCACTTAGCGGTTAGAGAGAAGGCGGATCGCGAATGGAGCAAGTTTGTGCGCAAGCGGAACTACATGATTCTTCTGGTGAGTTCGAAATGGTTGTTTTTGTGATTCGCAAGGCCAGCTGTTGCACTTGACTTCACGGTTGTAGTAGTAGTAATATTAGAAACCTAGTCGAAATGCCACCGATCTGATCTGAATCACTGGGACTGACCTCATCCGAGTTCAGAACGGAGCTGGACCGAAGCCAAATGCGTCGAGGTATTCGCAAGCCGCAAAATCTTGATCACTCCATTAGTAATGTAATTTTGGAATAAGAAGTTCTTGGTCAAGAAATACAGATTAACGTAATTTTAGGCTCTCAAAATCTGCAGGTTATTGAGGCTCAGATTATACGTAGTATTAGTTTGATCCCACAGTTAGAACATAAATGGATATGGATGTTTGCTGATCAGTCAGCAGCATCCGATCAATCGAAAATGGCCCTGCAGATTTTACGGATCAGTAAAAACGTTAAGAACCCGGATGAAATGATTAACAGTCAAACGGGAAGCGGTCAGAACCGGGCAGAAAATGGAATAGGTTAAAAAATAATTCACCCCTGCCTGTTATCGCTTGTTGGTGCAGTCGAGTATAGTCGGGCCAGAAAGCAAGTAGTGGGTTGACTAGACAATCCGACGGGTTGGCAGCAATGCAACCAATCACAACTCCCCAGCGGGTACACGCAATTCCAGCCGCAGTGGCCGGATCAGTCAAACCGAACGTCAAAGAGATGCACAGTGTGGTTGGTATAAACGACACCAAATGAGACTTGACAGATAAACGTGAATTCTTAAAACAAACTGACCTGATAGTCAATACCATCCTCAAAATGTCAATGATCAGACAAGAAGCATGGTCACTGTTGCGTGATTTCTGCTGCCTCTGCGCCCCTGTATAAACGGGTGCGTGAATGCGTAGAAGTATTGGAATGTGCCTGTATCGTATGACCAGATATGTGAATGAGTGTATATGTAGAGTGACCTATCATCTAAAACAGTACCGCTCGGATTCGTAGTATATAAAACCGACGGTTTTTTTGTACATACTGATATGACAAACCACACTCGTGCAATACAAGTTACTGTTATTAGCGACAATAACGGTAGTAACAATTGTAGTAACAACAATAATAATAGTAATATTGATACTAACAATAATGTTAATAGAGGTATTCTTGTTACCTCCTTTTTATTTATTGAGAATCAAGTTCCGGGAAGGGGATCACAGCCCTGAAAAGCCACAGAATGGGAAAGTCGACGGTAGTTGCAGTCCATCCCCGGATCTTCGCGTCGATACGTCACAGTGGTAACCGCTTGACCACCGCTGATCAATGCATAAGAACAGTATACATTTGAAAAATCGGCAATGGGGATGTCGGGAGTTAGTTAATAATTTGAGAAGCGGTTTTGAAATGTTTGGATATTCAAAAGTCAATTGCATAGGATTTTCGTCCACCGATGCTTAACAAAGTAAACTTGTTTGGTCGACAAGCAGCTGGATTAGAATAAAACGTATTCATGTGGGCAAAGATTGGAGAAAAGTAATTAACGATTGGACGATAATGGTCCACTAAATCTGAGTGGAATAAAACTTTTCTGGATGGCGAAATCCGGAAAATTACCTATTTTGGAAATTAATATGGTCAAAGTATGGTATCATGAAGTCAGTAAAAAAAAATTTCACCCTAATACTCGCCTCTACTGCACTTCACATTTTCGTTACTTTTGAGATATTCTAACCGAAGCTGCTTGTGATACATATCTATTATCGATCGTTTTTGGATAATGGTATTATACTCGCATCCCATCCATTGGGGAAAACCATAAGGGGCACAAACAGGGTGATCTACAAATCAGAATTCATTTCTCATTCGGGACATGCCATTGCGTAAGCCTATCCCAAAGTCTTTTTTACGCCACTTTTCAACCTTAAAATCATAATATTGCAGGGTGCTGATTGTAATCTTGGAATAGTCTCCAGAGTTTTACGGTGTTAGGAGAAGGGATACGTGCGGACGACCCGTGATTGCTGTGCGAAGCTGTATCTCCGCTCTTAACAAACTAAAACACAAGAAGACGTGGATGAGAGAATACGCTGGGTTGTGGATATTTACACAAACAGGTATATATATATATATATATATATATATATAGGTTGGCAGTCGAATGTCACTCTGACGTCACAGATATTGTTTGACATTATTTAAGTCCTCTATGTCCGCAAGAGCACCTCATCTGATCTGCGAGCAGTTGATTCGAAGTTGATTTATTTACGAGATGAGAGTCCGTGGACCAATCAGAGCATAAACGTAAGCACTTTGCTTTCCCGGCATCCTTTAGGGGAACAGTGGTGAACGGCGTTGAAATCAATAGGACATTTGCTTCCACTTAGATACCAGTATCTTCTCAGCACTAGTTAAATGTGTTGTGAATTGTGGCTGAACTCAAAAGTATGGATTTGTGGTCTAAATGTTCATTCACATTTACAGTTTTCTCCATGCAGTCTGTCTGATTCCCTCAACCTTTGCTGAGATGAAATACGATCGGAACATGTGGTTTTTCGAGGTGCACCGAGGAAATTGTTTGTTTATTCGACTACTGGTCGTTAGTGGTTTGTAATGAAAAGCAATGGGGCAACAGACTACAAAGAACAATGTTATTTGTTCTTTGTATCATAGCCAGTATCATAACCATCCTAATCATTGCCATTTCTTCCAATAAAAATGTCTAACTAAAACTAGTGAGTTGCAACTTATGTAGAATCGAGTTTTCAATTCCCAATATGTATGTGTATCTGCCGCCTAGGAGCGCTACCCGGTTCTGAATCCTCGTCTGCGTCGATATTGCTCGTCATCTTGGACTACGCCGAAGTGAGTTCGGTTAATTATGAATGTCCTGTGTAGAATTGGATTTGTTTTTCTCCCTATTGACTGTATTCTTCCTATGGGCCTCCTTGGGCTTACCTTTACTTCCGAAAAAATTCGAACTCTTATTTAGTTCCTTTTTTCAAACTGTCACTGTGTCGGAAGGCTGTTTGAAAGACTTTCGTCTTATCGCTGATTCGTTCGATAATACCTTTGGATCCTAAGTGGCAGGTGTTGTGAGATATCATTTGTGCTCATCCCTATCCACTCCCCACCCCAAGGAGGAAAGAGAGCGTTACTAATTTCTGATAAACTTTCGGCTGACTGTTGGTTGCAAAGCTAACGTCCAGCTAGCCAAGTCTGGCTCATGCCTTTAGTGGTTGATCATATGCAGCCACCCAATCCAACAACTTTAGGTTGGTCTCAGGCTTTCGTTCTTCCAATATCCTAAATTTGTCGGCAACACGGATGTAGTATAGGTATTGTTTAAATTCACGAAACTATCACTTTTTCTGATCTTGAAGAACATCGTCGGATTCTCCAAGAAAAAAACCACTTTCACTGATACAGAATCTGGAATTACCTTACGTTCTAACCGGTATCCGAAATAACTTCCTTTGGGACTACACTATTCTTCATACTATTCTTTAGAGCTCAATGGATGCAGTCGATGAACGCGTTTCCGCTTACATATGCACGTGACCCTTTTCTCTATCTGTCACTCGTTTTCCATTGACTTGTGCTTTCATCAGGGCTCCCAACACCGCATTGTCCCCTTCGTGGTGGTGGCGGTGATTTGCCACAACGTGGCACGTTTGTTACTTGCCAACCACCTCTTCTGCTTTATAGGCTGCAAAACCTATGCTAAGAATGCTCGTGTTCAATAGCTCGACTGTTTTTTCGGAAGGGTGTGCTGTTTCATCACTTTCGTTACCGCTCCTTCCATCCGATCGAATTCTCGATTTCACAGGGATGCTTCTCCGAGGTATGTTACTCGTCCTGCTACTTTTAATCCCCTCACCTCCCCACCTGTCACCTTTTTCACAGTCTAACCCTATTTTGTCGTCATATGGTGTGGTATTCTGTTGTGTATACTTGTTACCAACTTTTAGTCCATGTGTTGCAAGGCTTTCGATTCCGATAGCTGTGGGAAAGAATCACTAAGTTGTACTGAACTCTATGTAAGGTGGCGACAAAGTTAATATGTCACGAATATTTAAGGGATTGGATCAATTTGACCATTGGTTTCTCCCTGATATCTCTTTTCTCCCCCCTTTCCTTAACTTCTCGCAATATATTATGGCATAATGGCATCAACATGAATCCCTGAAAAGCTTGCATACCAGCTTGTATATTCCTGATAAATCGAATTAAGCAGATTCATTCCACGTGATGTTTTATGGATCGTGTGAGTTGGTCGTAAACGCCATTACTCAAGCGCTTGGGTTCATTTTTGCTATTAGATTGGTAACCGTTCAACTGTACTTATTCCTCTTAAGTTTCGGCTTTCTGCCTTTTTGGAAACGTTTAATTATGACAAATTCACTGATCCAGCGTATTTGACAATAGTCCCATCAGCAATGTGTCCGTATGTGTCAATGCAGTTGCATTTGCTGTGCTTCAGTGTCACTTTCTTATATTTTGTTCAGTTCATTTTTCTGCTCGGTTTTCTGGTGTACTTTGCTCTATTTTGTGACGTTTTTCACGGGCAGTGTTCGATGTGCTGCGATTCTGCGGTGCTTAGTTCAGTAACTGGAACTCGCGACGAAGCTGCTACAGTGTTCTCCCTCTACAGCTTACTCACAAGGGGGGAGATAACCTCGTCACTAAGACAAGTTTCGCCCATGTCTGTTTCCAGATTTTGCTTCTAAATCTTCTTTCGAGATCAAACTTCGTTGGGGAACGAGTATATTTAGTCGATCCGGGTAAGTTTCGCATCAGACGAGTGGAGGAGCATCGCACCATTAATCAGCTCAGTGGTGAAGTGCATCAATCTGTTCGGACTACAGTATTGTGCGGTTGATTCTTACAGAACCTCATATAACTCATACGGTTACGTAGTTACAATACACGTGACCAGTTGACGAATCGGCCAAATGAGATGCGAAGTCCCTTCATGTAGAGGTTCACATGCATACATAGCCGCAAATTGACTTGGCGGATGGGTATGAAGCGGCTGACTTCGATATTCGATCCTGCTGTTTCTACCCGCTGTTTGAATGGGATCGAAGAATGCAGCCATCGCGGGACAGTTATTCGTGTTGTCAGGGCGTTTCCGTGACGTTTGTTATTCCGTATGCCGCCACATTTGGATGTTGCATCGAAATTGCCCCTCCTACTCGGGTGTATATATATGTTAGATAAAGATGAGCGTTATTTTAATTTGGGAGTGCCCATGACATATCGTTTTGTCGAACCTCATTTGGCTCAGGCAATCGTTTGATGATTCCTGCCAAACGAAGCCATTTGGAAATATTGTTAGGTTGCTTCTTAGAACTGAGGAAAAACAGTTCATGCCATTATTACAATTAGCCTAAACCAAACCGCCCGCGGAAATAAACCGTTAGAATATATCGCACAGCGAGTTTCAGTGAAATCGTAACGGCGAAAACTAAAAATTCTCGTTTCGAAACTTCATTGTACGTTTGTTAGCGGGAAATTTAGCTCGACTGTCCTCTAGTAGACACGAACGAATAACTATTTCCCTTTTTCCCACCAACATGTGCCGATCAATCGTCGAGGTTCGCAATCTTGGATTATCATTGTCATCATCATCGTTCAGCGGTAAACAGTAAGGCAAATCTCACTGTCCGCTCCCTTTTCCCCAAGGTTACATTTTTCTATAAAATGAGTGAATATCAAGGGGAAACAGGGATTGGACCTACACAGACAGGAAAAGATAAGACGCTGCTGTAGCCAATACACGGAACGCAGCCTAACTGTACAAGCGCACTCTTCCAATCATTCTAATTCGATAGAACATGAAATTACGATCGCCACCGTTCGTGGTTCACTGCCACATCCTTCAGTTTCTCCAGCCAGCTAGTTGACAGGTCTTCCGGACCCCAACTACGAAGACATGAGACACCTACTTTACTTAAGTTCACTGTCCATTTTCTCATTCCACGTTGCCACGTCATGTGTTGACTTCCACATGGCTTCTTCCAATCCTTGGGAGAAACCCAAAAAGGACACGATATGGTAGACGAGTTTTCGTCATACGCAACACGACCCAACCAA
>LUCM01007989.1:0-13501 GCA_008360955.1 Fasciolopsis buskii
GTATTGTATTGTATTGTATTGTATTGTATTGTACTGTATCGTACTGTATTGTATTATATTGTACTGTATTGTATTGTATTGTATTGCATTGTATAGACTTTTGTGCACAATCGACAGTGTCGCATTTCATTCAAAAATGAAATTCAGTCATTTTTTTGCACTTACTGTTGGCTTGGAGATGAGCATACTGCAAACGTATATTCGTATACAATCAGCGGTCGTGAAATGAACCTTCCCATAGTTCGTCTTCGAGGAAGAATCGATGTTCGGCTCTTCAGACAAAAATGGTATACCCGTTTGGCTAAGGAAAAACAGGATAGAACGGTCTTGAAATGGAGAGCTGATAAAGCGTAAAAACAGCTTAGAGTGGTGAAGAAATAGTGACAATAGGCTCCTTAAGCGCGGATATAAAAAAATGTATGCAAATAAGAGACTTCGATGAACTTTTGAATTTACTAGGTCGGGTGGGGACAGTTAAAGTGCGCGATACAAAAAGCTATTCTGAGCCCGCGCTGCGTCAAAAAAAAGACTTGACAACGTACGTACCCCCGGGGAGAGGCAGCTATAATTGTCTGCACCAGATTGGTCGGACTGGGGCAATCGCACCGACCCCCTGGAACAAGGGCTGATGAACATTGTGATGCATCACCAGGTTAGGTGTGATAGTGCACTAGATAATAGTGAGACATTTCGATTTTCATGAATTTCCCAAATTCGCGCGTATTATGGTTTTCCATGGACGAAGAATGGGGTAATCCAACCCATCTCCAATTCGGCATTAGCCATTTCCTGTAACGATTAGGTGGAAATTGCTTATCTCAAGTTGTAAATACGCCGGAACGGGTGAAATTTAGTGATTTCTTTATTTTTTTCAGTAGAATACATGAAGAGTGATGCATTACAACAAAAAGCGAGAAACAGGGTTTTTGCTAACTAAGAGAAATACTGCCAGCTGGTTTTTGGAGTTTTCGACAAAGGCAGTCAAATAGTAACTGATGTTACTTGATTCCATGATAATATGGCTATGCTAGAACTCACGATAGATTAAAATAAAAACGGGACAATTATGCGGTTATTAGTTATATTAATAGAAGCACTGTTCCATTTGATTTATTTGGACATCCAGTAGTCACACTGCCCAGTGACATTCAGATATTGCACAAAGGTTCTTACGTGGCCGCTTTAAGGGGAGGTATAGCACGACTGTTTCGTGACGCATTTCAGCCCGCAAAAGACTAACTCCGTTTGTGGTTTCTCTCCTGACGCATTAAATGTTTCTTCACACATCATCCCACTCGAATCCACCTCCGGAATCACTAGAGCCTTGCCGGGGGGATGGAGGGATGGGAGATGAATATTTGTTGGTCATCGCATCATTGTCTCCTTATTCCATTGTCGGAGATTCTCTGTCTGCAATCTGTCCTGAGAAACGGCCTTGCACTCTGGTGATGGAAAGTTTCGAAATTCATGGGCTAATACTGACCAGGTTTCCTTAGGGCCCAAAGGCGCGAATCTTCGTCAGAGGGCTGATTTCACTGCACCGTAGCCGCAAAAACACCTTACGTACGCGGTCAGTTCTAGCTTAAACTTCATCCTTTGTTTGACCAATCCATAGCCGAAAAAGACCCAGGTAATAAGGAGTGACAGCTGGTGCATTAACGGATCTGAGATACACACAGATGGGGCAAACGTGTTTGCCAAATACACCAGTTTCTTATGCTAGTATCGTTTTTCGGTCATCCCCATCCGGTACCTCTCACTAACTGTCACGATGGAGAGCGTCAACTCCTCCTTGCTGCAAACTGTGGTGTTCGGGGCTTCAGATCTGCGGGGTAATTTTGCTTTGAATGAGATTAGTACAGCATTTTCGGAGGACCGTTTTTAGTTCTTCTATCTTGCTTTTAGGGAATTATTAGTAATTTATTTTCAGTTGGGAAATGGATTCTGTGCTTTGTTGTTGTAAGTTATTCGACCTTATATTTAATTTTTCTTTTCCACTTATATGACTATAACTCCTGTTTTGAGCTCTTTGGATGGCACGCATAAAAACGAGGACCCGATCGAAGACAGAGACAAATGCGTAACAAAATGCTTTAGAACTTCGAGAAATAATGATAAATTGAAACAAAATTGCATTCGAAAAAATAGCTGAACAATGAGAACTTGCAACGAGACCAGGTCGAAGGGTTCGACAAACGTTAGAGTTCAAAGCACACTACACAGGCAGTAACTAAAACAAAATATGGAGTCCGGAGTCACAAAGATAAATAACTGAATATATATATATATACATATATATGTATATTGCACCGGCTTGAAACCTAGCATAGTGCCAACTCAATGGGCTAAGAAAAGGAGAGGAATAAATATGAAGAAGAAATGTTGCAGTTACTCTGTGCATACACTTATTGGTATCAGCTTTGTGATAGTTTTCACAGCATCCGATTCCTGCAGCCGAGCGGTACAGGATTTGGTCCAATGAATTTCATTCTGGGCTGCACCTCCCAATGCCTCGAACTAACGACGGCCCTCGTCTTTCGGATTCCAAACAAGAAGAGGGGAAGCACCAACGAATACCAGAGCCGAAAATGATTTATTCATGTCTTGAAACTAATCGTTTCTTCAGTCCTTATCCGTCAGAGTTACAAACCGAATGAAAATGTAAACGACGAGTAGGCCTAGGCAATACATGTCCAAGACACTGGAGGCGGTGTGGTGGGACTGCCTGAATGAGATGATAACTTGCACCCAACTCACTGGACGACTCGCCTTATCCAGTGTTTACTTCGGACCGGAAGAATGTTTTGGAGGCATTGGTGATAGAATACTGCGGGTCGATTAGCGACCTCAATGAGGAGGACACAATGCCGACAACCATAAAGTGTAACATTATGCACTGCCTTTATACACCCCTCCACGTTGCACCTCCGGGACATCTTTACTACCTTGCCTCCAGTTGGAGCGACAATAACAATTTATATTGGGTACGAAACGGAACTGCCGCTAACTGGTGATTACCAAACAGGAAAGTAGCCAGTTATGAGTATATTCATATCCGGGGCGTGCATCTCCTGGATGTTCCGTACTGTCTGCCTGACTTTGAGGTTATCCTCAAAGATGTCACAGGGTTTAGGTGTCATGAACTGACCATTGAGGTAACAATCAACTCGTGTAACGATATTGTCCATTTTGGCGGCTTGGGTGAGGAAAAAGGGCAACGAATTGCTGAAAATGATTAGCTACTTGATTTACTTTGGCAGTAGGAAAATATTTCGTTCCCGATTCCCGATTCCACTGCCTTTTGATCTCGATAGGGAACAAAAGGTTGATGGCCATTCCAAGTAGTCCATCGGTCATGTTTGTGACACAAACCTGTCCAATTAGGGGGTCAGGTTCCGATAAGAACTTACTGGATTTGCATCCCCAAATTGGTTTTTCTTGTTGTTTTATTGGCTAACAGTACGGCCTGAAGCGCCTCAGAAAGTATTTTCATTCGACTTCTTAGAAACGAAAATCTTTTCGTGCAAATAATTCTCACTGATAAAATTTGGGCAAAATTTTGTTAGAAAAAAATACTAATAAATTATGACGTGAAGTTTGAGTTGGAGCTCGTGAATTGTATCTCGTAACAACTATTTATGACAACGGCCCATCAACCCATGATTTTTTCGATGTCATTCCTCGGTCCTATTGTTCAGACGGAAAAACCGCTAGTTACAAACCAATGAAAACTTGTCATTGTTGTCATGAATTATAGTCAAGTGTTTTTGTTTTTAGCATTGAATCTTTTCAACCGTGTGTCACCTTTCGACACAATCGATTTGCCACCACGGATAATTGCTGTAACTACTTGTGCTCATTTGGTTAGTGACAAGTGGTTTGAGTTGACCTAAGACAAACGATCAGTCTCAACATGTCAGCCAGCCATTCAATAAACTCTGAGCTCATCGCGACTCGAGATGAAGCAACAATTTCGGTCGTTCACCATCCACCCCGTTCTAGCGTACCATAATGCTCCACTGTATTTGTGTCTTCTTCGTTGATACACTGTCTCAAAGTTTGCGGCCAAATAACGCTCACCCCGAATAGCCACTGTTTCTCTCTAGCTCCTGGTAGCTGGAAGTCTGGAAGTGTAAAAAGGAGAGGGAAATAAATTTTGTTTTTTTTTCATGCTAAATTGACTGGGACACGAAAGCTTGTCCCTCCGCGTTCTGGCTGCTGACTTCCAACTGTCAACCAATTTACCCCGTTGCGTGAATGTCAGTTGAAAATTGGCGTGCACTACTGCAAACGTGCTGGAACAAGTGAGTGGGTTGGTGAGCGGTCGGATGACGGAGTTCTTTAGAGAATGAATTCGGTACTGTCCTGTTTCGCCTTCCTCAGGAATGCAAACCTTTGGGGGTGAAATCAAACTTCAGAAAAACTGGGTGACTAAATTCCTTGTCCTGAGCAGTACGTGGTCGACTGACGCATATACCAGGGCTAAGAAAATCTTGAGTATGAGGGGTGATTTTGGTAAACAGTTGAAGTTAGCTTCTCCAGATGGTCTGCTGCCTAGTTTGGCTAGGTATTTTCAGTAGATAAACTAACTGGAACATTTGCTGTGAATAATGGAGAATTCTGAGGCAGCAAATGCAAAAACCACCTGTTTTTTAATTTTCAGCATCCAGTCCAAGGATGAGCTCACATTTGCGCTTTCCGGATCAAACTCCGAAGAAAAAGTGAAACCAGAGGTTGAATTGTAGAAAAAGTAGCAGGTCCTTGCGTTTAACTAGGCATTCGTACCCAGGGGGTATCATGCGACGTCATAATTGTGTGTGTTCAATTCGGTAAAATACAGATTCGCGTTCACTGGAGAGTGATTTGTTGACGTTTTCTTCTGTCTGCAATGCTCTATGAACATGAACAAGGAATCTGCGAATCTGATTGGTTGGGCAAGTCACGTGATATCGAAACGGGGAAGGACTTACACATTGCCTACAAAACTTAATGCCTATTGGAACGTTCAGCTTTTCAGATGTAAAAACAAATAGACCTATCCTCCGCTATCCTGACGAAACATGCCTATCAGACTTCAATCAGTTATCTCTGTGTCAAATCCGTTTTGTTGTGCGTGACAAATTTTCCAGGCAGAACGGACACAGAAGAACGAATAACACGACGCGTAAGTTGATAGGACCAGTGAAGTGTGCTATCCGATTATTGTCGTAAGAACGAGTATATTTCGTCACTTGTTTAACGTTCTAGAGGGTACTTTCCCAAATGTCTCGGGATTCCTATTTTTCTGCTCGATTTATTATGTAATGACAGGAAAAATGAACAATTTTGTTTTAGGAGCAGTTAACATGCTGCTTTTTGCATACTTTAAAGTAAAATTGTTGAATGCGACGAAGAAACATATTAAGGCTATCTGGAAGACGTCGAGATACGCACTAATGGTTTCGCTGCCTGTCTCATCGGAGATTCGCTCTAGACCGGATTTGGTTTCCGCCTAGCTCATTACTGCTTTATAAGTGTATGTATGTGGGGTCTCCACTTCAAATTTTATAACCTCGATTACCGTTTCCTGCGGTAGTAAGTCATCAAGGACGAACTTTCTAAATCATCGAGGCTCGGATGTAGAGCAAAAGCCACCCGGTAGATAACCTTCTCTTTCGAAACACTTACCGGATTTTTTCCTTCGATTCGTCTCAATCAGAACCTTGTACGAGGAAACAAGAAAGACATTGCATTGTCCTAAAACCATGCTTCGTCAGAACAACGAGTTTATACAAACCGGTCTGGCAGAATGATCCTGTGCAACATTTCCGATATTGTTTGACACTACCAGGAGTTTACCTCAAAATCCTAGATGACCTTGCAGTCTTCCGGTTTTTCTGAAGTTAATATTCATAATTTGACGAACGAAGCGTACCAATTTTAAGTTGGTCTGTCCCACAAGTTACCTTTTGGAGTGTTGACCAAGTCGTGTCCGTCGATATACACGATCGAAGTAATCACAGACTCAGTGCAACTTCAGTCGCATGATTGCCTTAATTCGGGCAAACCCAGCCATATTTCATCAAACGGTCTTTATCCCATTCCGCATTAATATTTAGCTAATTTCCAAATGGGACATTATTTATGGTGAACGATAAACCATTTTCACGCTTCAGCATCCAGGCTAAAGTTACTAGTACTGTCCACTGCTCTACTGTCCTGATCACCCACCAACACGACCATTCGGCAGCATGTTGCCGTGTTTTCATTGTCTATGAGACGGACAACGCCCGTCACTCCGTCTTGCTCCGTCCCGCCTTGCCGCACCCCGCCACTAGCAGACGCGACCCGTCATTTGCGAATGGCAAGCAACAAAACTTGGCGCGAACAGCTAGTGTGAGAGGCACTCCATACACATGTATGTATTAGCTGAAGTTGAGACACGCTTTCTGAGATGTGTAGGCAGGCTATTATTTTCTAGCAGTGATCCATCGGATTAGGTTGGTTCACACTGGACAATCGAGATGTGTGGGACCGGGGGTAGCAAAGCCGGGAGGTAAATAGGAGTGCCGCCAACGAAGTCGGTGACCTGCCTGCACAGTCCAATAGGTGGCGAGCGATTTGGCGGCGAATAAATCATCTCACACACGCTCCCGAGGATCAGCGGCACAGACGACCGATGCGTGTGTTCTATAAATGATACCCTTCCCGGTCCCTTGCAGTGTGCTTTTTTTCACGCCCATTCCAGATTGCCGATCTACCGGCGGACCAGTTGATTCCAACGCGTTTGGTCAGTCGTTCGCCCGTTCATTCATTCACTCTTGTTTTTCTGAACGGAACCCTGCACAGGTGACTAATTATGCTGCACCCTGGATTGTTGTGTGAGTCAACTCAAAATATCTAATCAACAGCTGTTTTTGCAATCGGGAAGCAGCAAGAAAAATCAAAAGTGAATGATATAATATTAATAACACAGCGTTGTTGGTAGATGTAATGCGCCAACGTTTCGACTACCGTGGGTAGTCTTTCTCAAGGCAAGTTTTACAATCAAATGCATTTGATTGTAAAACTTGCCTTGAGAAAGACTACCCACGGTAGTCGAAACGTTGGCGCATTACATCTACCAACAACGCTGTGTTATTAATATTA
Source organism: Fasciolopsis buskii (assembly GCA_008360955.1). Taxonomy (NCBI): domain Eukaryota; kingdom Metazoa; phylum Platyhelminthes; class Trematoda; order Plagiorchiida; family Fasciolidae; genus Fasciolopsis; species Fasciolopsis buskii. The sequence goes on from LUCM01007989.1 coordinate 7,129, forward strand.
TATCATTCACAATAAAAACCAATACATGGCGCATCGATTTTTCGATACACTTCTTACGTCGTTTGGTCCGAAAAATCAAAAGTATTACAAAATAATTTTCTTTTCAATTTCTTTTAATTATAGTGTAGTTATACACATCTTTTTTCAGGAAAGAAGTCGCGGCCATGTATGATCTGGTGAATAGAAAAATGCGCTGGTGTTGTGACGAGTCAAATCTGTAAAATTTACGTTCACATGCCATAGCAATGACCACCGAGATGAGTCCTCATTTGTCAGACTAGTGTCAACTTTGGATTTTTGCGTAAAAGTTCAGCTCCCTGTTTGTCGTATCTTCGTGACTAAGTGGGATGAAAATACGAAGAGTCGAACCGGAAGCTGAAATACATGTGTTTGATTGGTTATCGACTTATGTGACTCAGGCATGACTTGCCTGATAGGTTCAGTTTTGATTCGTCAGGACAGTCCATTCACCGGGCTGTCGTTCAGCCATTAGTGAATTTTNCTGAGTCACATAAGTCGATAACCAATCAAACACATGTATTTCAGCTTCCGGTTCGACTCTTCGTATTTTCATCCCACTTAGTCACGAAGATACGACAAACAGGGAGCTGAACTTTTACGCAAAAATCCAAAGTTGACACTAGTCTGACAAATGAGGACTCATCTCGGTGGTCATTGCTATGGCATGTGAACGTAAATTTTACAGATTTGACTCGTCACAACACCAGCGCATTTTTCTATTCACCAGATCATACATGGCCGCGACTTCTTTCCTGAAAAAAGATGTGTATAACTACACTATAATTAAAAGAAATTGAAAAGAAAATTATTTTGTAATACTTTTGATTTTTCGGACCAAACGACGTAAGAAGTGTATCGAAAAATCGATGCGCCATGTATTGGTTTTTATTGTGAATGATATAATATTAATAACACAGCGTTGTTGGTAGATGTAATGCGCCAACGTTTCGACTACCGTGGGTAGTCTTTCTCAAGGCAAGTTTTACAATCAAATGCATTTGATTGTAAAACTTGCCTTGAGAAAGACTACCCACGGTAGTCGAAACGTTGGCGCATTACATCTACCAACAACGCTGTGTTATTAATATTATATCATTCACAATAAAAACCAATACATGGCGCATCGATTTTTCGATACACTTCTTACGTCGTTTGGTCCGAAAAATCAAAAGTATTACAAAATAATTTTCTTTTCAATTTCTTTTAATTATAGTGTAGTTATACACATCTTTTTTCAGGAAAGAAGTCGCGGCCATGTATGATCTGGTGAATAGAAAAATGCGCTGGTGTTGTGACGAGTCAAATCTGTAAAATTTACGTTCACATGCCATAGCAATGACCACCGAGATGAGTCCTCATTTGTCAGACTAGTGTCAACTTTGGATTTTTGCGTAAAAGTTCAGCTCCCTGTTTGTCGTATCTTCGTGACTAAGTGGGATGAAAATACGAAGAGTCGAACCGGAAGCTGAAATACATGTGTTTGATTGGTTATCGACTTATGTGACTCAGGCATGACTTGCCTGATAGGTTCAGTTTTGATTCGTCAGGACAGTCCATTCACCGGGCTGTCGTTCAGCCATTAGTGAATTTTGTCCTTGATGTCAGGCATATTTTGCTATCTGAAACGACCACATATTTACTGATTGTCGAATTGGCTATTGGCATTTTACGTCCCACGAATGCACGGTTTTACTTCGCAACGTACAGCTGCCCTAACTGCGAAAACAAAACTGGCGAGTGGGAACAACGGGAATGTTTTCGTCTAATGGGTATGCCGATATGGCGTTCCATATGTCTACACTTGCATCAAGGCGTGGTGCTTGAAGGCCAGTTACCACCTAAGGCAACCAGTATTTTAGGAGCAAAGCAAACGAGAACGAGACAATATCATCCTAAGGGGGGGGGCATGAAAGTTACCTGATCAGGCACAAGTATTATCATGTGCCTGAGGCTTCCAAATTTGGTCTCGGGAATGACGAAGTCGTGAAAAGCAGATTTTGCCGATTGTCCGAAGATAGTGAAAATCTGGAGTTCGAAGAAGTCCAACACTGCAAATGAGTGAATAATAAAATTGAACGATAAGAAAGTTGTTTGGTATAGCTATATAATATGTTGCAAAGCACTTCGTAAGATTTGTCGTAGATCTGTATTCTGCTGTATTTCCAGAAACCAACTAATGGATAAAACTGACCCATACCAAAAGCTAAGGTTTTACGGATCGAAACTCAAGCTTTTCACTCAACAGACTGGCTGAGAGAAATCGATAGACAATAATTATCCAATTTTTGTCTCAGTAGTATTTTGTTCATCCATCCATATGCGAAACATACTACTGAGAAGAAAAGCCAATACTTTCGAGCCTTGCGTTCCTTTTCTCAAGGTTAGCCTTACTTGACCAACGAAAATCCTCTGAGGAATCACCATGTGATTCTTAAATGAACTCATCATCTGTTTATGCTCCTGACGATTCAAATGAGATTCTAGTGAGACTAACTACTCAAACCCACAAAACCAGCAACTGGCCCAATATTGTCACACTTTTTAAAGGGATCAACTCAAATTGTTATCTAAACAAAACACCTTGCAAGCCTGACGAGCTACTCATTTTTCTGTTCATTTTCATGTGCTCGCGAATGCACAAATCTTACGAAACTCTGCTTCTCCACCTTTCAAATCCAAATTGAAGTACCTGGAATGGTTTAGATTAAGTTAGAATGACGTGCGAACAGTCAGCCAGTTAATCTATACAGTGTCTTTCACATCGAGCTAACTCATTGTACAGTGATAAACGGAATCACGCTTCGTGTTTCGGTCTCGTTGCGCTGGTATAAACAAAAGCTCAAATATATCGCTTCTTCATAACAAATTTGAGTTCATTTTTGATGGCATAAAATTTAGACTATTACAGAGTACTTTGCCTCAAAATTCTCATACTTCACTGGTCCTAAAACATTTATGAACAAATAGCTCTTCCCCCTTGTTAAATGTCGAGTTTGATCAGACAATTAACTACTTAAACTGGTCTGGTAGGCAGGTTCTATGGTTTATATTTAATGTACTCATTAGGCATCATCGTTTGGTTGGAGAGCTATGAACTGCGAGGGCACAACTTCGTGATTAGGATATTTCGACCGGTAAGAGTAAGTTGAATGACAGTCTTTTCACCCTCAACCGAAAAGAACTCGCCACGTTCCGCTTACTGGACAAATGATGCAAAGGTAACAAGGTCTTTTATCCCTTTTGTTTGTGATACAAAAAATGAACAGTTGTTTCTCACTGGACCGCGGTTATAAAAGAATTGCCCAAATGCGGGAAGGTTTCTAAAGTGAGGCCATTTGAACAAGCCGCCCTTATGTAGACCATGTGACCAACGCGGGTCGGATTACTAAACTTCTGCAACCGAGATAAAAGAAAAAAATTGCGCATGTAAACATTTATCCTTGTGCAACCCGAAGTTTCCATGATGAAAGGCAACTAACTTGCTTTTATCCTTTGTATTCACCTCCCTAAGGACCACCTTCTAAAGCAGTGTATGACACTGTGGGAAGAATTAAGGTTGGCACGGGGAGACTGACTTCATAAATAATGGAAATTGTTAGATTCAGATGTGACTTTGTCAGCAGTCGCGTCATAACGTAACGGGCTGGCCATGGGCCACCATCTAGTTGTCTAAGTGCTGACGTTGCCTGGTCCACTTACTGGACATCGGTTCGTGAGATTTCTTCCAGCGCTTCACACTTCAGATCAGGACGCTTGCAACTCTGTTTCACAGAAGTGTATATTTCGTCCAGGTTACAATCTGAAACGTCCCAATGATGAGTTGAAGTGTATCCCTAGGCAGCCAGAAGCAGTTTGTCACATAACTAACAGTCCCTAGCATAGCCTGTATGCTACCTAGAGTTGACAGGAATTTTTGAAGAGAGCCTGAGTATTGATACCACAAGGCAAGTAATTTTGAAAATACAACTTCCAGCAAAGTCAGAGCACATGAAAATCCAGGTAGATTCAAAAAAAGCGCATTGTGATAAAATTTAGCTCACATTGAAGGTCGATTTGTTGCTTGGGTTTGCCCAGGAATTACGAACCAACTCGAGCCTACACTGGCATGAAGACCAGCGGCAGAAGTAGTCAGGTGGTTTCAGAAATAAACAACAGAAAATGAATTTAGTAATCCGAAGATGTGTTTTGTTTTCTTATCAAACCAACTCATAATTTGATTATTTAATAGGTGCAGAAGAGAAGAAGCATTCTCAAATGTTTACTATCAAGACGATGGACGAAAATGGCCCGAGTTAAAAATCTCATTGTCCAAAGGGCTGCGAATAAAAATTCATTTACTACTAGTGATAGGCAACTTTGTTGTTGCGATGGACAGACCTGAAGTGACCATATGGTATTTCCTTTGTTGCGACGTCGATTGCCATCCTTATTCATCAGCGAGGATTTGACGCTTTTGATATATTTAAAAACTGACTGTGTTTTAAACGTTTCATGGTGGAAAAGCTTTATTTATCCCCAGATTAGTTCACATTCGAAGTTTTCAATAGCCTACTTCGTTCGGTACTCTAGGTCACTTAGGGAAGCCATATTAGCCGTAGGGCCTTTGTTGGCTATACACCAAAAAAGAGCAAGCGTGCCATGTGGACTTCAGTTGCTCCCGCTGTCTGTCTATATGTTACTGCAGTGGAACTGAAAAGCACAAGTTCCTACTTTTATTACTCTGGCAACAGGATGGGCCTCAGGCCTCGTAACTGTTGTATATCTAGAGGCTGCACATTCCATCGCATCCTGCTAGGCGCAACACTACTTAGTTCATCTTGGGGATCCTCGACTAAAGTGCCCAGCCAAATTACTGTTATTTTATCACCTTGTGATACGTAATGGTTTCTGCGCAGTTTGCATCATCAAAAAACAACAATTTCTGAGCATCTAGTACAGCGCATCATTTGTTATGAGTTTCAACTACCATGTTAAACTCGTAGAGAAGTCAGACACCTCAACCTAGTCCATAGACAGAGTCTACCGGTTCATTTCTCTGGACTTATCCCCGGCCATCCAGGATAATTTTTCACGAAAAAGTAGTTTTACTCTCGATTCTGTATCTTTTAGATCCGAGGACGTTTTCAGTCGACTCACTAAACAAAGCTGCATCAGTGTTTCTTACCTCATGCACTTCAGGTACACCGATGCTTCGTCCCTGTCAGGACATATTTCGTCGCCAAAACTAAACTAACCGGGAAGGCTATTACCCATTCCTGACCCCTTATCTTTAATACGATAACATTTTTACTTCTGATATTTTAATATCGGTTTATAATTTCATTGGTACCGTTTGTCGCTGCATTGTCATTTTACATTATTCTAGCAAGGACAAATTCATTCTCGTTTAAGTTCGGTGTTTGGCGCACCTTTAATTATCTCATTGTAGCAACTACAGGCAGATGCTTTTTAACTGCGGAAAATGCAAAAGAAATCTTTATGCACTTTAAATCCGAAAGCTTGGTTTCACCTACTGGTGGCAAGGGAACATTTTAGATCCCCTGACAGCAGCTTTCCCCAGTTTTACCCCTTCCGGGTTTTGGACGCAAGTAAACGCCCTAGCAACCTTGTTAGTGAACCACAAGAAAAAAAACGAAATATCCTACCACTTTTGTCTTGAATTCAGCTCTACCGAGTTATTTTATGCCTCCGGGTCGTTCATCGCTAAGGCATAATAAAGCAGAATTGATCAATCACTCTTCACTTTCTCTGAAATTACGCGAAATTCGAGTTAGGGATCGATACTTACAAATTGTCCTTTAAAAATGTCCTGGATATGATCAGTTTATGCTTTATCAGTTCAGTCCTTTGATTAACTGTTCCGCTCATGGTAACATGTGAGTTTTACGCTCAGAAAACCTAATTCACCACCATCAATGACTTCTTGGAATTTTGCAAATCCTGGAACAACTGATATTCTTTGTCGGCCGCAGGACCACTTGTCATCTGGCCGATGGGTTTATTGGATGTAGCGGAACAGACTCGATTTCCCTGGCCGCCTCGAAAGCTTGTGACCGGTGATGACCCGGGTTTATTCCACATTTGTATCGTTGCGGCCTGTTAAAACAGCCGCTATCAAATTAGTGACAACTCAAAGACACCGGCACAATAAAAACGGCACGATTTTAGGACCGAGATTTTTCGGACGACTAACAAAAAGATAAGGAAAACAAAAGCTTATAACGCAGTTCGGAATCTTTGCACGATCCCAGAGTCGTTTGGTAAGACATGGCCTTGTAAAACAAGAGCAAGTAAGGAATGCTATGGAATAACTGAAAACCTTAACACATAAAACAGTGTAATTGAGTTGTGG
>LUCM01007992.1:0-117835 GCA_008360955.1 Fasciolopsis buskii
ATCAAAAGAAGCGACCCTTGAATATGTGGACTGGAACCCATGCTGCAAACAGATGGCTAGAAGAATGCCCTGAATCGAACTTGATAGTAGCTCACCCAAGAGTTCCATGGAACAACTGTGACCAGTAGCGCATACAGACTTGTGATTCTCACTGGAAGCTACTGTATCTAGTAGAAACCGTACAAAATAGATCCCCACACGTTTAAGCATCAAATCGATCAAATTTGCCATCTACGGTTGTCCTATTTACACAACTTACGGGTAATAACAGCTGTAAAATTGTTTTTACTTATAAATTCTTTTTTCTTTGAAAATGTGGTTTTCAACAACCATTTTGAATTTCCCGTGCTGGATATAAACTTGCCCTGTTCCATCGTTGCCTTTGGTGAATGATATTCGGATTTCTCAACATGCGTGCACCAATCAAACATATATCTGTCGCATTTACAGTTTCTATTGAACGTGTTTTTAAATTAATTTTTTATGAAGAAGGTTTTTCTTAATCAAAAATTTTAATTTCAATGCCACAGTTTTCTTTGTTGAATTTCCTTGAACCCAGTGAGCTGATTAATTGATAGACATCGAATAACTTGTTCCACGGTGGTTTTTGAGTTCCGTTGGCATATGCATGGGAAAAATTGAATTCCAAATACTAAAAATGCTTTGTTTGATAAACCCCCAATTCTGTCAAAGAATGAAGCAATTCTGGTATCAATCCTAGTTGACGAAGCACGCTTTTGTTAGTGGCCGATTCTGGTAAAGCTCATTTGAACCGTATATGATTAAACATAATAATGTCCTCATTGGTGAGATCAACCAGAAAAACACTTCACAATACGAAGCCTGTTTGGTTCTGTCAAGGATTTATCAACGAATTTCAACTTAAAGTCATTTAAGTATCCCTTTACAAAGTATTGGTTGTCTCAACCAACAGAATAGTCGGTTCACCTTCATTCCCCATTTAAAGGTTTTCCTGGCGCACTAGGAACATGCCATTAAAACATTTTAGTAAGTCTAATGACTGGATTTTTGGCAAATACAGCCAAATTCACTGAGCCTGTTTTTGACAATTGCATAGTAATACAAGGTACTTCTTTTTAAACCCCGGTAACTCTACAGTTCATTTGCTTATTCAATGGTTACCAAATTCTCGCATGATCCGAGTTATGCATTGCTGTTCCCCTTTACCTTTAATGAGTCATCAGATCATTTCGCCCAAACTTACCTAATACATATAATTATTCACTCGCCTTATTAATCCCAATTTAAATTGCACCGTGTTTGATAAATACATCCCTTGGCTTAATGTTCCGCACCCACATTTTATTCCATTTATCTTAACCACTGAGCACCAGACGGCGCCTTCGGGACAACGCTAAATAAATGAGATACGAAAGCAGTCTCCAGCGCCCCATCGTATCATATTTAACTTTGATACTTCGTCGGTTATAAAGATTTACACCTTGGCTTTTGTGAGGGAGGTTGGTTAGACATTCCATAGGGAAGCCCGTCAAGCTCAGACTGATCCAGCTTACAATTTTTTAACGTGATGCTAAACATTCTGTTGCTACGATGCAATAAATTTTCTTTCAAATTGATGCCGAATTGTAAACCCAAAAATCTGTGGCATTCTGGGCATCACATTCAATAGCAATATGTATTCCACTATAAGAGTAGCGAGTGTGACAATACTATCAGTTAAAACTCTCGGTAGACGAGGCCGCCAGAAGCACGTAACTTCATGACAGCTGACAGAATTGATCCAGTTAGGAGATTATCCGAAAGTGGAAAATTTAAGATTCATGTTTACGATTAATGTTTACTTAGAGTGGGAGCCATCGTTTAACAGAAGTCATGAGTTTCGAGAATTAGTGGATGCTAGCCTAATAACAACCGTGGTGTCCAGAACATGCCACAGCTGAAAATAAAAGTATATGTTCAGATCATGGACGTCTAAAAAAAGTGCGTTCCTCGAGATTTGCATTACGAAAACGTGAGACTTATGGCAAACAGAAGATATTAGATCACGACTTAAGGCAAAAGAGTTGACAAACGAAGCCTCCAAATCTTGATCGGTAAACTACTCGTAAGTGAAAAATGGAATAGGCAGAAGTCGCCAAATACGTCAAAGAAAACAGAATAAGCAGATAGTGACAGTCGTTCTATCCATTAGAGTTCAGCATAACATCCCCTAAGGGTGACAGAAGACGGGACGAGATGCAAGCAATTTGTTTGCCCTTTTCGATTGAAAATGATAAACGCAAACAAATTGCTTGCATCTCGTCACGTCTCCTGTCTGCTTTAACACATTTGATTAAGCTGACCCTGTGCCTCTTCCGTAGCATTGTCCTTCATCCACCTTCTATGTTGGCAAATTTCGACAATCATGGAGAAACGAAATTCTGCTTCATTTAACTTAGGAGTTAAGGTGTTTGCTCGTCAGTGACAGATTATTATGATTATTCAATTTCGAAGTCTTTCATTTCACTGGTTGTAATACGATGGCCGCATATTGGAAATCTTTTTAATTAATTATGAATGTTTTTGGACTGAAATCAACTGCAGCTGTCGCCGTTATTCCTAAATTTATGAATCAAGCTGACCGAAGTATGCGTGGCGTAACTGTCAAGGAATCTGTTCTTCATTGCAGCCTGAATTACACAAGTTTCCTTTTGATTTTAAACGATTAGCAACTAAAAGCAAATGTTTGTGGTAACAGTCAGGAGGCAAATCATTAAAAGGAAAATTTTTAGCTTAGGGGCAGATGAAAAACCAAGAAAAACACCGGCTTCAATTGTTTGATTCACTACTCACGATGCAGACAATAAAAACTTTACCCTATAGAGTTTCTACCTTACTGGGTTTTGTAGTCGTCACTTGTTCATTGTCTTGAGTAATCGAGGCATTGTCTGAATGTTGCCGTGTTTATAACCGCGGGTAACTTTGGAGATAATTTTTATCGATTATGCAATCGACATTAGTTATCTTTGGCTGGTCTTTTTGTCTTAGTGGACCGGATTCATTTTTGGTAACGAATTTTTTACTTATTATGTCGGCGCTTAGACAAAACGAAGCCCACGCACCAAGCAGCAGCCCCAGCAGACAAAAAGTGAAAACAAACTAGGAAAGGCGGTTTGTTCTCTGCATGCACAAGTTGAGATGTGTTGACATTTTACATTTAGCATAGAGGGAGAAATACATTCATGCTGGTTCGTTTTCGGCTAATGACTTCAAAGTACGGACAAGAAAATATGCGCGTGAATCTTTATTTACCCCCACTCCATGTGACCAACGCGAGAAAAATCAACGTAGTTTACCATGGGTCAGTTGGGAACTGGGTATTCTTGTATCCGGAACTTACGCTTTTCTGCTTTGATTGCACGCTGACCATGTTGATTGTCACCACACAATAATTTCGGGAAAAGCGGTAGTTCCTGATAAAATATCCGACTGTAAAACTCAAATAAAAAGTGCAGCTACCAAACCCGAGTAAGTAAAAAAGCGATTGGAGCTGGTGAAAGCTCACACTGGATTAATTCTCACAAAGTCTAATCGCTGTTCTTACAAACAAAGAACAATGCAGAAATTCTCTGACCAATATGGCCGGATGATCCATATTTACTGCATGTTATCCTCGTGCAGATGGGCATATTCAAGTTGTGCGAGATTAAATGAAGAAACTCTGTCCCTAGATGCTGATTTCAGCAGAACCTCCGATCAATTCTTCTTCGCTTACTCCAGTAATTAAAACAAACCAACCCAAACGAAGTCATACGAATCTCGCTAACAGCTGATGCATTGTAATCGAAATCTTTAGATTCACGGCATACCAAACATTACGCTTAGATGGAAGTTTATGTTTGAAATGATGACTTTTATTAATTATTTCAAAGTTCGGCGAAGTCAGAGAAATCTTTTTGACCCAGTAGTGCACTTAATCGCAACTTATGCAAATATTGCTTATATTGCCAGTAGTATGAAACGTGTTGCCAGTTGTTCATAACAAATGAACAGTTTACATCTCTATCATTTTTCGACACATTGCTTACTCCCAACTAGGTGTGCATGAGCAGGATCAGTTCACGTTCGATTCCTTCCAACTGTCCTTATTGAACAAGTACCTGGAGTACCAAATGAAAAGAAAATACGGAGTAAATACAGTTGTCTAACCTCAAAGCGGATACGGTTAAGAATAAAACTTTCTGTACTTGACAAAAGAACTTGCCCAAAAACAAGTTTGAAAACATCGTAAAATTTCTTAGCAAAGAGAGTAAAAGAATCCCGATGGTTGTTGTTTGGTTATTTTTAATCGAAAGTGGTGTAGTAGAAAGCCACAAAAACTAACAAAAGAAAATTGTTTCAACTGAACAAAATTGCTCTGCACAAGAGTGACATAAACGAAATTAAAATCTTCATAAAAGCCTAAATTTCAACTTCACACTGTCATAGTTGGGACCATGACTACCACAATGCCCAGTTTCAGAGAGGCACCTCAAACGTTTCCCCACATGACCAAAGCTCTGATACGGGAAAACGATTGTGGCAAGCTCTGAGAAAAGATTGGTGCGTCACGCTATCCACGCGTCAACCTGCGCTATCCTTACACTCAGTATTGATTCAATCATTTTCACTGAACTTCGACGTTGCTCAGTGGTTCATTTTTTGCCTGGATATTCAAGATTGGTTCTACAATTAGCCTTTGTATCACTGTTTAAGGGAACCTGATAGTTTGATTTCTGTGGTTTAAATTTTTCAGTGAGCCAAATTTGGACGAGGATGCCTATAAAACTATGGGATAAATGCCAGTTTTTAACTGCTCAATTGTGTATATCATTGGACGCCATAGACTGTTGGGAGCCAAAAGTGAATAAAATACACTGAACTGTTTGGCATCCAGCGCGGCTACGGGAAGATCCTCATAGGATTCAGCAAATTCATCTGAGACTTCAGATATTCGGGTTCATGCCCAAGAACAGAATTTAAGGTTGCATTCGGGAAATTTACAATATTCTTTCAGCAAACGACAGTAGTTTTTGCCTACCATGTGTAGGTGAACACTTTAAATACATTCATTCGAAGGTTAAATATCCTTGGTATTTGATGGGTCACATTTGTCAGCTCCCGGGTACAATTTGTGCCGCAATCATTCTTTGGAATGCATTTGGAGGTGTTTGTAATGAAATCTCTTGTTATTTAAATCATTTATGAAAAGTGGCGTATAATTCATTTCCCCCGTTAAATGGTGTTGGTCCGATGCGCTGGGTTGCGTGGAGATAAAAACCCACCAGACCCTGCATGCAGACTTTTTAAAATATTCTGCAAATTTTATTTACATAGGCAGTTATGGTGTGCACTCATTTTGTTGCTAATCGTGATATATTTCTTGGTCATATAAAGGGTATCTTTAACTTTGGTGGCACATCCTGACTCAAATCTTTTTTCAAAAGTGAGCCAACACAATACAACCAAAGGGATTCTGAGAACACGAAATTCGAAAATGACGGCGCTATGAATGTTCCTTTCACTAGCCAGCTTCCGTGGTTACGTACCATTATTTATGTGTCCTCCGCACTGTATCATCAACAAATGTTTAGGGGCTTCCGCTCTATTTGTGTTTGGAATCGCAAATATCCTTCCGAATAATCCCACAGGGCGCCTTGAGGAAAAACGCAGTGTGACGAAAAAGCTCGTTTTCTGTTATTCGTAATTATGCCAATGCATAGCATTATATAGGATTAACTACAAATGAGAAAGGGCGTGATAGGTTGCAGTACTAGTAGTCGAAATTTGTCCACTGTTGCGTGCTTTTATATGTGCATGTGTGTGTTAAACGGTTGTGCCGGATTCTATGGCTTTCTGTGTGTACTCATTCACCTGTTCCTTTGGGGCAGGGTAAATTGACCGTACATCCAGACGCCTATCCGAAAGGTTTCGTGAACACCACCCGGCTTGGTTAAACGCAGGAATGATCAAAATTATCACCAGTGCCTTGTGTTCACACTTGGTTGATTCTAACCAAGTAGTGAATGTTACTGAAGCCTTCAGAATAATCTACAAAGTCCGGAGTAGGTTATCAAGACTGGTGAGGTCTTGGGTCTTGTCTACAGCTGAGGCTTTATGCACTCATCTCTACCATCCTCCTTGGTGTGCCCAGAAGCAGTTTGTGCACACACTGAAGATTCCCTGGACGTCTCGGCACCCACGAAAATCTATCGAATACCTTAGAGACCCGAGTCATAGGTATGAATCGCATTCCACCAACCTAGTATTTCGACCACCACCCGTTTCATACACACGTATGCACACATAAACACATATTAGTGGACGTATTTCGACTACTATAGCTGTAACCTATCATGCCCTTCCTCATTGGTAGGAAATCATAAATAATTCTATGTACTGGCATGATTACGAATAATAGAAAACGGAGCTTGTTCGTCACACTGTTTTGTTTCTCAATCACAAATATATTTTGCCGCAGAGCTAATGTACATTGTTGCGTTTTGGACGAGTCGTCAGCTAGCATTATTCTCAGATCATTAAGGTCATGTGTTGAACAATACTGCATACTGGAACGTAGGCAACCAGCATTTGCATGCAACCCAATTTTTGCATTATTCACTTCTTCAGGCTCGGATTGGGTTCCCCAAATCCAGTTTGGCTATGATCATGATGATGTCATATAAAACGAGAGATCTAGGAGGATATCACACAACTTAAATAGTTCGGATATTTACGCGCGAGTGAAGAATCATTCCATTCAGCAATCTGCCGACTTTTTCAATCCCGGCACCCGAGTTCTCAAGTATATCTGAGGAAGCAGAGGAAAAATCCATTCCACCTTTTCTTAGAACTCATTTTATCAACCATATCCCATATGATTCGAAACAAATCGACTGCTCATCAGTTTAACACCAACTTGAACATGACATCTAGCTTACGGGACGAAATAAATCTCGTTACTCACCATGGATTACTCCAAAATGCCAAATGGCAATTGCCAATTAAGATTACCTGTTCACACTGGTGGTTACGAACAAATGTTCACCATTTTAGTTTGGACAGTGAGGATGTGTATACTTGCAAACCTTGAATTTAGAGCGGGGCAATTATTTTTGTCACACATAGAGGGACCGACTTACTGTTGGGGTGTGAATTGGACATTCGGTCGACAACGGATAAAAAACTGCTGCAAATGTCCCACATTAGTAACTGCCAGTACAACCGTGCGTGTACTCGAAGATACATCGTCGAACTCAAGACCAACTGATAAGATTAATCGAACCAAATAAAGAATTGATCCACTTTGGTCAAACCTTCCCTTGCATTAGTAAGTTTAGAAATTAAGTCAATCCTGTGCTGCAATCACATTTAACACTTCGGTATTGTAAAATGCAGGCCAAGACACCTAAACTATTGTTGAGATGGTCGGGAAACCAGAAGAAAATTAATTTGTGCTTCCTTTTTCGTGAGACAACTTACTACCGAAAAAAATATCAGTAGGAGTATCTCCACATGAAAATAACGTGATTTCTATACTCCGCTCAACCAAAAAATTTAAAATGAACAGCGACAAAAGAAAAATTCGTCTGCCACTTAGTGTGACGAACTCGGGTGAAAGATCACTAAAACGGCAAATTTCATCTCAGCACCTTAAAAAAAGCAAAGGAATAACAGAAATGAATTTGTCAGGCACTCGCACCATCGAGAAACCTCGACCAATACTGCTAAGCCGAATGCAGCCTTCAGATCAAGGAACAAAAAGATCGTGGATGTGATAAAATGTTTAGCTACCACTCATACTAAGGCCATGCTGTTCCAAGCAGGCTGCACTCTGGAATACTTTGCTCTACTTTCCCAAAGGAGCTCCTAAAAGTGAACACGTCAGTCAACAGATTCCCTGATCAGTTAAGTTGAGTCCATGAATTATTCGTCCTAGTCATCTAATAAAAATTGCAGCTGCTCCTTATGGCCTTCCCTAATTTACCGTTTTCTGATGCACACTTGCATACTATCCTTTCGTGGATCTTAGTCATCTATGATGCATCTGGAGGGACGCATCGCTGAGTATCTAACAGAAAATCGGGTATCAGGTATATCCGCCGTTTGTGGATCCAACAAGCCTGAAGTTTTGCGTAACTGCTGCCGCTGCGCGCAACGCTCCCTGGCTCCTTTCCCAATATTTGCAAGTATATTTAGCATTTAGTTGTGTCGATAACCGAGAAGAACGTTCCGAGTGAAATTGAAGTCAGAAAGTCCCTCCTAGAAAGTTAAGAATGAGTGTCTTCTGTTTTGGTACGATACCGGATTTGGAGCAAATAAGAATGAACATCGATCCAGGCATGAATTAAGTGTACATGCGAAGACCCGAATGCTTGACAATCTTTGACTGATCCACCCCACTGACTAATAGCAACTTGCTCTATATGGTTTAGTGCTGTAAAGGCACTGGACGTTGTGAGGAAATTGGCGCAAATACCTGTAGATATTTTCTATAGCCTCACGAGAGCCATTGTACATTGAAAAATAGACGAACACGACTAATAAACATCGTAGCGGTAATCAGCGGCAGAGCCATCCAACGGAGATTAAAATACCAGTTGAATGGGATCCGATCTAACACAGTGCCCCTGACTCTTATCTTCGAAAGCAATCCCGGCACTTGCATGATCACTTGCACTAGAAAAGAGGTCACCAAACATGTAAAGATTGATTACAGAAACTTGAGTTACATCTGGGCCTACCAAAACTGGTTGTGAAATTTGGATCTGGAGTACTCATCTAGTTCCAAATCAAACATTTTGCGTTCTTGATACAGCAGCCTAATGTCCGATCTGACGTGATGTTCCAACAATGAAGGAAATACAGTTAATTGAACTCTTACCCTTAAGTAATATGTTCAGTTTCATTCCTGCACCTCTACTGGACTCACCATCACACGAATCTACCAGGCCCTGGCAACCCGATCAGATCGTAATTTCGGAAGGTCTACTCTGCAGCAGTTTTGCAGGTAATCGGTTGACCGATAATTAGCGACTACCGACACTACAGAGAGCTTAACCGAAGCCTTTGTCTCAAGATTTTAAACCAAAATGCAACGTAGCGTTAACCAAGCATGCTTGAAGGCTCAAGTTAAGGTCTGTCGCTTTTATCCTTCCTTTGTTTCGTTGCGATGTGCTTCCGGAGAAGCAAGCGGAAGGGGCGGGATAGGATCATCCGAAGTCGTGGTTGTCAAACTACCCAGTGCACTGCACTCTCACACCATCAAAAGAAACTTCAGATACTCAGTTATTACTTTTTTCTGATAGAAATCTTTCGAGCGGTAAGCTGCCTCTGTCCACCTTCGTTCTCATTGGTGAGTGAATCGTTGATCATGCAGATCCAGCTCTTATCCAAGCAGCTGAGTCTTAATTTAGCCTCTTTTGGCTAACCTATTGAGCCTGATTTCATATTCGGCTTGGAAAATTCATCCTTCAGAGCTGTTTGGATCGCGGGAACCAACACGCACCCATAATGTGCAGTCACACTGTGGTGGTATTGCTGATAAAGGTCATACTGGCATTCTCAACAGTTTTTCAAGTACTACTCATCGCTTAACCCCAAACGAACGTCGGCCCATCAGTATGCCATCTGGACGAACTGTATTGGAACTTACTCTAGAAATCTTGCAATAGTGCAACTTTTACCCAAGTAAAAGAATACTGAAAGGTCTCTTCGTATTTACTTTAACCGCCAAGCAAATTTCATTATCAAAGCTATTGGTCATTCGAGAACAGCAAAAAGCGGATTATAGTCCCTTCTTCGATAACCACCAGTATTCCAAATCATAAACCTGAATGTGAATTATGGTAATATTTCGTGAATTAATTCGAACCTGATGTTTACAAACTCTGTTGCATCGATTGTTCGATACATTCCTTACGCCAATAAACCGTCATGATTTATGAATTTATCAAAACTTGTTATATTATGCATGAGGTGATTTCCTGAAAACTTTGGAGATTTTGTAATACATCATAAGTTGACGAGTAAAGGCATCTTTGTTGATGCTCATAGGACTAGTGAGTTGACTTGTTATTGTCTGTCCTATAGCTTTTTAAGTAACAATACTGTTTAAGAAGCTTAAGTAATCCTGTCCTTCATGCAGTGAGACCTGCTGTCATATTTTACTGCCTAATTCCACTCACGCTTAGTTCACGTACTGCAATAGTTTCAAGATGGAGCTGCCATCCGAGGCCAGGAATTCAAGGACCTTTTGGTTTCTGCCGTAAGTCATCCAAAAGCGAGGCCGATTTTCCAGAAAATAAGGCCGATTGGCCAACCCATCGGCAGCTGACTCGCAGTGCAGTAATCCGAAGGACTGGAAGCCGAAGAGATTGGACGGAACCAGCTATTTGCTCTAGTTCAGAGACGAAGTGAAGGTGGTCATATTTTCGTGGCATTCAGAGACCATCGGGGACTTTGCTCAAAATGGGTGGCGAAGAAGATACAGTGAACCCGAACCAGTAAAGTTGGTCAGCCAACGAATTCCTACCTGAAAGAATCACCATAAACTACTTGTCTTTAGAACAGTGGGAGTAGTGTTCTTATTGTTAAATGCGTTAATGTTACAGGGAAATCTTTATCTATTCAGTTCAATTTGTTTTTAGCAAGATTAACTCATGCCGGCGAATTCATTCATAACAAGGACTCAAACCCCAATGCAAGCCTCCAAGTTCTTCATCCCTTCGTTGATGTCGTGAATATTGTAATTTAATTTTAATTATATATGCTCAGTGATATCCACAAAGACACCGGTACCCGATTGCTTTTAAATTGTCTTTTTGGTTATTCCGTTTAATCTTCATTTCACCGGAAATCCACAACGAACGGCCAATACGTACATTTGCGCCGTTTCTTTCAAATTAAAAGGTAAAGAAACCTAATGCATTCTTTGCTTCGTATTTTCTGGATAATTTCTGCTGACGGCACCATACAAGATGAGTTAGAATTGTTGCGAAAGATTTCTTTAAATGAACCGCTACTCCATGGGAATCATCAGCGAGATAATCAGACGCGATGAAGAAGCGAGGTGTCTGTGAAAAATCTAGTTGCATCAATCTGCAGTTTGAACAAGCGCACCACAGTAGACATTTTCAATCTCCATTTATCGGGTGGAATTTATAGGGCCCTTCATACTGCAAAGCTGCACATCTAAACCAGTCTCGCTCACAATTAGAAGATAATGTGCCAGACTCTCCAGCTTCTTTCTGCTTCTGGTGCTTTACCTTCACTCGTGAAAAGCTATAGGTGAACCGCTCAAAAACGAGCTCGTCCGTCGGCATCCATGGGAGTGGATGAACACTGGAGCAATCAAATCGGTCGCTTTTGGCGTTCATTCCAACATGGTCAGTCAAACGACTGGATGAATATAACCGAAGCGTTTCGCCCGATTTACGATCATTCAAACAGGCAATCCTAAGTGTCGAGTCATACCAGTAAGAAGCATTCTTTTATGGCTCTCCGTTCAGTCCAGAAACTGCTTGTTCAAACACTAGAGCTTCCCTGGTTGAATCCCCACTTGAAAGGAGAGAACAGTTATGCTAACTGCACCCATTTTTCTGGTCCAGATCTGCGTCAATTTTCCACTCTTGACTAACCCACTTCATTAGACCAACCGCCTTTCTTCTTCGTCGTTGGTTTCATTTATGCAGAATACGAATCGCTGAAAATTAGCTTCGTCGCCAGCTGATGTTTGTTTCCAGACATTGTGTTTGATTTTAAACTCCACATTCAAAACGTTTCGCTCATGCTCCAAACCCCCTCTGTTCTATATCAACACAAACACTTGTTCATATACAACACAATGACCGTAGCGATCATGACCGAGACCGGATGACAGTTGTGACGCAGTTACCCTATCCTATTTACCGGCAAGGCAGCACCATGATAACCAAAAGCACACATCAATTTGATCTTTTATTAATTTCTATATCCTGATTTTCATATCTTGAATTGTGACGACAAGCTTGCAAAATAAGAATGGGAATGCCTAATTGATTTTGGTTATTGATACAAGAGGAAAGTTTTTGAAAAGGAAGAAATAAAAGACCGCCCTTAAGCTGCAGAAGTACATCATATGTAGGACTAAATTATATTTAAGAAGATACTGCTTTATCAAGGAATTTGGGATACCATATATTTCTGGATGGATTTTTTCCTTGGGGCTGAAATGCTAGGAGTAGAAAAAGAAATCCACTTTTCAAACACGCCATTGGAGTTCGTACCACTTGAAAGAATGCAACAGAAATTTACTGTCCACGTTGCTTTATTCATTAGTCCGAATTAGAAAAGAAAATGGGATCCAGGACGGCTACCTTAGATTGATATGACCGTTTAGAAGAATACTGTG
The DNA here is from genome assembly GCA_008360955.1 of Fasciolopsis buskii. Classification (NCBI taxonomy): domain Eukaryota; kingdom Metazoa; phylum Platyhelminthes; class Trematoda; order Plagiorchiida; family Fasciolidae; genus Fasciolopsis; species Fasciolopsis buskii. Next base: position 12,392 of record LUCM01007992.1, read on the forward strand.
CTGCGAATGTTAACTGCATTGATCATTTAAGATCATGAACAGAGGGTTGAAACTATGCGAATCATGCCGCAGTCTTCATCCTGTTTGCAGCGTTGAACAAGCGGCAAAAGGGAACAAGCATTCAGGCTGAGTACCAGAGCAGAGTTAAAAAATTTGATGCATAATGATCCATTCTCTAATTGTCTTCAGTGGAATTGATTTTATAGAAGTTGCGCTGTGCCGCATACATAATTATAGGTAGTGATGGTCCACTTTTAACTGCAGAAAGAATAAAATTATTGACCTAGTCATTATGAGATTTGTTTGTTCAAACAGTGCATTCAGAATAGTTTTCAATCAATCACCATGAGATCCAATAACTCTGTCATAATGGACCCTATGATTGCAAATCGCAGATTTCGTCGTGTTGTTTTCAATGTTTACAAAAAGCAGAAATGAATATTAGTTGGCTTCTGTCCTGAAATTGCCAAAGAAGTTTGGACAATCCGCAGGACAAATATTTCTTTATTGATCACTTTTATTTGCCATCTGTATCTTATCACCGGTAGCATGGGGCGGTCTCAATTTCTACACCTAGTTTAATAGTGCTAAATCCGGTCGGAGTTTGAAGTGCAGACCAGTAAAACCGCAAACACTCATAATTATTTGTCAAGAATTATGATACACCGAAGTTGGGAATTGAAGTCAACTCATCACCTCAAGCGTACTGTGAATACTTTCTAGTACAAAATGTATCGCACATGCAGTTTGTACCAAATTATACGTTGATTTTCGATTTTATTGACCAGACATATCGATCTTAATGAAAAGTAAGTTGCCCTAACGCTTGTCGAGAAAGAATGTGCGGCTTAGGTCTTAGCACTGATTTCATAATAACAGGAGGGTCTGGACAGTACTTTGGAAGCTTACCAAACTACATTAGGAAGCAAGGTATTTAAGACTGGTAGGATGTAGTGAGAGAGTAGACAGATGCATTCGGGATAAGAGCCGACATACCGTTTCTGCACTAAGATGCTAGTTCCAACTTTGTCTATATTGCTTCCTTCAGTTTTGAGCACAGTGAATGAAATTACATGCAAGTTTCACATAAACTTCCATGCTTTTCAATACTAACAGTCATTATTCACCTTGCTCGCATTCTTATTCCTGTCACAACCGTACATCAAACTATTTATGTATACCTGTTTGAACAATCGCCTAAAAGAAGAAAATGTCGTTTCATTTTTTTGATAAACGATGCACGAAATACAAAATGGATTCTCGTACTCGATGAAATTTATGTTTCCACGGTATTCATATTTATTTACCTAAATCATTCTATGGTTCATAGAACCGCCAGAAACAATGGCGAAGAGTACATGCTGAATATGCATGTTTATATACACAGCATGCACATGCTTGAAATTAGGCGAGGTACCAACGCAATAAAACTTAAATGGAACCGCAAAAAGGGGAAAAAACTAAAAAAATATAAAATCAATTGTTGTTGGTTTTACCGTATAAGACTTGTTAATTGTCGGTTCTTTTCGGATATATTTGACGAGTAGTTGAGTTTAACCGATAAGCCACACAGCATTCGCGCCAATGAGTTCGGTTGTGCATATTACGGACACTTAAAATTAACGGAACCCCTTTGGAGCATCACACGATAACGAACACAACAACAGAAATGAAGTCTCGATTACATTTTGGAGAGTCTTCTCTAATCCTGCATTATTGAACATTCCTAGGTAATATCACTGAAATCAGAATTGTCTCCCAACTGTCACTAAGAGAAATGGTCAAAAGAAGCAGAAACCGAAGAGATAACTTTCGACTTGCTTAAAAATCCAAAGAACTAGACCCCATGTCATTTGAATGTCTCCAAAAAATATACAACACGGTACCGGGGTACATACAACCTGGGAAAAAGGATGAGTGGAAAATAGACTTCACTGTCATTAATTAGATTTAGATATTTTCTGCTCACTTTATTAGGGCATTATTATTATTATCAGAAATGCTATTGCTAAATGTTCGTCTAAATTCACCATTTTCCCAATAGTTAGTTGTATTCGACACTCGGTGCTTTCATATTCGAAAGGCTTGCCTTTCCTGGATGCCGTAAAAAACCAAAACGAGTTTATAAAAAGCATTTGATGCTCCCACAAAAGCAGTTGTACTGGAACTTGAAGTATATTCACAGATCGCTTGCTTCTCGGTGCAGTTTCCAAACGGTTAAAGCTCTTATTCTTTTGATGCTTGAAATGTGGACAAAAAAGTCCTCATTAAAATCTGCATTTACAAACAAGTCAGATTTTGGCGTTCAGAAACAAACGCCCTGAAACAAGCGATTCGGTGATTTTCAGCCTGAAATGCATAAACTCAAGTGCGGGGACTATCGCGTTGAGGCCAGCAAACAAACTATGCCGCCGATTTGGAGGTGAACGGGTTGCTAATTTTATTTGGACATAGTAACCGATTTCACAATCTTTGACCAGATTCTGTTATAAATTTGGACGATATTCTGAACTGAATACCAAGTGAAACAATTTACTTTTACCACTTTCTTTAACCTAACAGTCTGCAAGCAACTTTTTCTGCCCTCTGAATGCATTCGATAATTAGCCGGAGTAGTGAGAAATGGCATGGAACAAAAGGTGATCATATGAAACCGAAGGAACAGCCACCGAAGAGATTCTGCTACTGAAGACAATTAAGTTGATTAGGGATTTGTGCACATAGTATTTTTATTGATGTTTTCAGCATTGATGTCCTTCTAAAAAGGTTATCAACTCAATGCCAAGACAAATGTTGTAGAATGGCGTTTTGTGCGACTGTTGCCAGTCGTTTGCGCAAAGCTTCGTGGCATTTAAAGAACAGTTTTCCACGAATAATAATCAGTTGAACGAAAGGATTACGAAACCAAATGAACTCAGTGGAAAATCGGCTGATTGCGCCATTATTTTGCATGCAAGAAGCAGGTTGCCTCAACGGAAAACCATCACCACACTGCCCACAAGGTTTGTTTGACAGCAACTGATCAATGGTGATTTCAGATAAAATGTTGGTTCAGGTGTTTTTGGTGTCTTTCAATAGCTTCCCTATTGATATGCATGTATTCCGGTCTACCCTGATTAGCAGAAACATCTTGCGTCATCACCCAACCCAGGAACTCTGCAATGTAAACAGACATCCTCGTTTAAGCTATTCCTTAGTTCTTAGGATGTCTGGGTCACAGCCACTTCATGAGAAACGATACATCATGCGGGCAACATCTATCGATTGATGATACCCATGGCTGCCCTGGTCCGGCTTTCTAGTGCACCATTTATGTTGTCTTGCAGTTGGGAACATGCGAGTTAAGGCCAGTCTGAATACGTGAAAGTCTAAAGTTAACAGATTTCTTTGGGGATCTGTACACTGGGTCGTGTCTAGGCCAGTTTCAGTTGTGGATATCGAATATTTCTTCGTGATAACCGTTCCTCTGGGATTTCTCCTGAAAACGAACCTCTTCTTCTTTCAAGCTATTAGGAAAATCATACTTCTGATCTATTAAAGGAGTGTTTTCACCAAACCTCTCTAGGATTCCGTTGAAATGAAACAAGAAACATCATTATTCACTCCTCCGTGTCTCCTTTCGGTGGATGAGCCATGTGTATGAAATGATTAAAAACCTTGTTAAATGACGACCAAGTGATTATGGCCATTAAACTAATAAGGACTCAACCTAAAGTCTGCTTAGCTATGCCTATGAATTGCCGCCTTAAATTCCCTTTTCAGGCATGGATAGGAGCATTTCGGTGAAGGTTGGGTCCTATGCATACCCAATGCAAAACCTTCTGTTTTTCTTTATTAGATATATTCGTTCTCAAAACGAATACTACTTGCACTATAAACATTAAAATCTTTAGGACATTCAGCACTTTTTAAAAATAATTCACTGGTTCACAGAGGGGAACGTTTAAACCTAATGGATGTACATTCGCAAATTTTATTGCTGAAGATGAAAACTGAGGTGTCCTTTAAACTTTAGGGCTGAAAATATATTTCTCACACAATGAGGACCAGTATCTACTAAATCAACTAGGACATCCAGTAACCAATTCTGTGATACAAAGGTCTTTGAATGCCAAAGACAAGTTTAGGTAGAGCTTTGGTTTTTTCATCTCCCGTGACGACTCTTTTTTTGAAACGATTGATGTGTTACAAGAACTAAGATACGAATCTAGTATGCATTTCACCTTTGACGTTTCAACTAATATATTCCTGTATTGTCAGATGTAGTTCTCATGAAAATGAAGAAAAATCGAACAGTTTAAATTTTGGGATTGGAAGCACTTTTGATTAAAACAACCGTCTCGAGCGATAATTTTATGGAGCGAAAATTAAATTTCTTTCGAACTGAAGCAAAGGATCCGACGGGGTCAGCAAATGTTCTAGTAAGGCATCAGCTATGATGTAGTCATCGAATCATATTGCCGGTTGCGTTCGCTTCCAAAGCACTGTATGCTTAAAATGCATTGAATGCGCAAACGAGTAGACGAGAAAATTCGAGAAAGTGAAAACACTACATAAATGTTTTCTCAATGTAAAGAATCAGCACCAGTGCAACTTTAACATGCACGAAATGGAACGCGAAAGTGTGGTAAACGACTGTGCCGTGAACAGCATCCAAACTTCTGTTTCGTGAATCAAGACTGAAATTATTATGAACATTTCTTCGTCACCAATTTCGCTCGGCCACATGTGATCGTTCGTGGCGATAGATTCATCCGATATTGGAAAGGTTCCAACTAAACTTCATTTATCCAACTACAAACCAACATCAGCTACAACGGATGTGGAGCAAAAGAACAAATAACCGACGAATTCCGTATGAAAAACGCCAGCTCTCACGCAATTCGCAGCTGATAAAATCGCGTGTGTCCTTTACAATTTTTAACATTGTATTCAGTTCTGTTTGAAGGTGGTTTTTGGGCATGACATACCGATTCTACCGTGAGTTCCACATCTTTTGTCCATGCAACTTTGAGTGAACCAGCAATTTAAAAGTCCACAAGTAGCTTATAGAGAGGCAATTGGGGTAAGTTCACCCATGTGTTGTTGGGCACTCTGTAAGTGTGCATGGAAAACACTAAATAGACTGCGGTTATCTTATTGAAGGCAATATCTTCAAAACTCAAATCAAATGTTTTTGTCCAGACTGAACCAAGGAATTCGTTACTCTGGCTACCTGTGGCTGAAACCTCCTTATGAAGTTGACCTGTTCGTACTCCTTTTAAAATTATTCCTGGAAAAATGTTCTATTCCTTGCGCCTCGGGAACATATCTTTGCAATTTTCACGAGATTCGTTAATTAGCTTATGTTTTTGGCATGCGTTCATTGGTATTCCCAAGTGAAAGCAAAAGAGTATCGTTCTAATGAGTGCTTCCCACCGTGGCACGAATACGGAAGACCAGCAATAACCTCATTCGTTCCTGTGCACATGTATACGCACGCAGTGACTCAACCCATAATCCTAAGGCTCATCGGGAAAGCGAATAAGGGGATGTTGGTCTTGGTGTTTCCTGAGGCTCTGTCGACGGGGGCTGGAGCCCAGACTTTCTAATGAGTCTATTCTTGTCCGGCTTAAGATGCGAATGATAAAAGTTGTGGATCTAAAATATAACTAAGTCTTACATATTCTAGGTGATTGAAATTGGAGTATACTCGAAAATTGGTGATTGAGACACCAAAGTAGCTTAATTTTGATGCTTTACAATTGGCGACGTACCGGATTTTTTAAGTATTGAGATTAGGTGGTCGAAAAATATTAGCAATAGTAAACAATTGGGATTCTGAATGGTATATATACATGGATACTGTCTAGTCTGTTTCGTAAAAAAACTGAGAGATCTTACGTTTTGTTTCGGATATAATTAGGATGGAATTATTCAGGTGGATCGCAATCACTTCGGCCGTGGACAGGATTTGATTTTCGAAATTCTTTGCTATTCTTCCTCTAACGATGTAGAGAGAACGAAAAGCTTCCCTTGTGTTGGTTTGCTGATCCAATTATCTCAGGTGTTTGATGATTACTATTTGTCTATTCTTCATCACTCTTTTGTTCAACCATCTCGGGTGGTGTTCCTTTATGCGTTCTGGCGATGCTCTTGTGGTTCGAACAAAATGACTTCTTCCGGCCCGAAGCGAGCATTTTCCATCCAAAGAACACCCGGAAATGATGAAGGAACTGCCAATGAATAAGGACATTGTTCTCAACAAAATTGTCAAAGTTGCCCTAACAGTTATTCTCAATGGGCAGAGGTACATTAACAAAATAACCGCTCTGCTCAGCGATCAATCCGACTTCAATTTGGATGAAGGGGAGAAAGATAAAATACCGCCCATAGAAAAGTCAGTGTGAAAAGCAGTCTGAAGACTAAGACAGAACGGGTTAATCAGTTCCACTACGTTCGAAAGAATCCGGCCAGTTGCTTCCAAAATAGCATGTATTCACGGCTTATCTAAAATACACAAGGATGGGATACCGTTGCGTCCAACTCTCGACATGAGCAATTCGCCATACCATGACATGCCAAAACAGATTTCAAAGTTCTTTTTGTGCGATGCTTTCAAAATTTTCTGGATTTATAAACATGTTTGACAAACGGATGTATTGACGCGATGTATGCTAACTGTTTACAGCTAAAAGGAGCAACTGAGTACATAGGAAGTTAAATTAAACTGTCAGAAACATCTACCCGGTTGTGGAGGTTAAACTGGAAAGGCCCATTTATTTGCACACGTAAAATAGCCAGTTCCAATTTAATGAAACTAGATGCCGACAATGAAATGGAATGACAATGTGATCTTCCTTTGGTCCTAAGTTAGAAAATACTTTCATGGAAAAACTGGAAAACAGTTCACTGTATGAATAAATCCATGAAATGACTTTCTGCAAGCGATAGTTGGAAGATATGATATGCACATCCGATTCCATCATCGATCCCGATTTTTTCTACGGGACGTCATTCAAGATCTCGAAAGTCAAATCCAGTCCACGGCCGAAGCCATCGCGGCTCATCTGAATAATTCTCTTCTAGTGGCCCTCTAACAAAAGGTTAGATCTCTCAATCTATTCTGATCGTCAGCAAAAAATAGGGTTAAAAAACCGGCGACCCAGTGATATCGATACGACAGTTATCAACATATTATCCATCACAAAATCGACCTCAGAGTACTCTGGCATACATACCATTCAGAACCTCAATTATTTGGTATTGCTACTAGTTTTCTATAATTCAGTCCCAATGATTATAAAAAATGCAGTACATAGTCAGTTGTGAAGCACCATAAACAAGTCTGTTTGCTACCGTGTGTTCCATCTTGAAGCAGCTGACTTCGATTTCATTCTTTTACGGGGCGTACCGGCCTAGAACTCTTACAGTAACGTTGATGCAAGCACACTGACATGCTCGGGGCATTTCTCGCATAATCTTCTACCTCACGTTTATGGTGGAATTACGATTACTGCTATGATGTGTGAAGATGCCCTCTGACGGTATCTGATTCATTTTCAGTTGTTAAGGGACTGTTGTTTCTTCTGCGTTTACGATGCGAACACGGAAGGTCGAGTGATCCACTTGCAGTCCAGAGTTAAAATTAATTAAAATTTGACTTTATCTGGTTAGGTATGCACAGAACATAAAGCACTACAAAAATAACGCTTGTCTTAATCAGCAAACGGAAGAGATTCGAAATAGACTCGATTCGGTAAACTACTCACAGTAAGTCTGGATAAGAGGCTGAATTTAACAGCAAAGGTTGCTTCATTTGTTTGCTCCGAGTAAAGTTCACGATATCTCGCATTATCCAGACGTGATTTCAGGAAACGTTGACTACATCTCAACAATTCTTTAACCTAATTCGCATCTTCCACGGGGCCTTAGCAAGTTGTCCGTCGTGCTCCGAATTTACTGGTTTATCCAACAGGTTGACTTACAATTATCCCGAATGATATACATACCTACAAAATGCTGCTTTTTGAATGTCTTACGGGTGTCCAAACGTCGGACCGAATTTTGATATTTTTGAAATTACGTTAGAAGTTGAATCAAATTACTGGTTCTCAAGGCTACTGAGTGCTAAAGTAGGCATCCCTTAGAATGGATAACTGCCTTATAGCACTGGTGGGACATAATGATCACATCATTATTTTTTCTGTTGATGTAGCGTCTTTCTGGGAAGGGTTGATGAGGCAACTCATTTGGCTTCTTTCGGTACCACTGTGATACAAGGTCGTTGATTACATGTCGATATTAATGATATTGCAGTTCACCTTAATGATTGTGATGTTTTCGGGGGGTGTGGTGGGGTTGGACCATCCTTCAAACTGAACAAGCAGAAGTGGCCCTGTAGTGAAGTTCATCTGTCTCAGGTGGTGTAAATTGTCTTGTTCATTATCCCGTCATAAAACTCCCAAGATTAACTGCAACTCATTTCATTGCAAAGGAAGTAATCCTAGTTAGTATTTGACACCCAAAGACACGATGTTAGAAGGTTTACGGATAAATCATCCAGCCATATAGCCAGTTACACTGTCGCAGGTAACTTCATCATGTTTGATGCATCCAATAAAAATGCTTTCCCTGACCTGACTGTAGTTAACTATCCCATCGTGTTCTGTCTGTAAACGTGCTCACAGTGGAAAGTCTGACGATTGCGCCGAACTTCCGCAACCCACAGTTGATCGAAAAAGTGATTTCTTGCCCCAATGCAAGTTACTTACCCAACTGACTTCTAATTGACCACCATAAAGTCTGCCATGATTTCTACCGCCTCACTGAGGCACATTATGCTCAAACTGCCGGACTTTCTTTTTATTTAAGACTGCTTGGAGCTAACAAAAGGATGCACAAGGACAATTTGTTGTATGCTGTCAAACATATCACTAGCGCTTTTTGAACTGAGATTCAACGACTGAATATACTATATACGACTATCGCCTCGGTCGCAAAAGCGGCTGTCAGATTTGAAAAAGACCAGAACAACTGTGCGGCTCAAAACCAAATTCCAAACCTGATATTCCAGAACTCAGCCATCAGTTCTCCAGGAGCTCTGGCCGACCCCACTTCCCCTTCCATTTGTTGTTCCTAATGAGGTTGCTCCTTTTTCTGAAGACTCAGTCTTGAAAACGCTGCCTAAAGTTAAAAGCAATCAGTCTTATAGACCCGAAATTCTGCTGTGCTTACCATTTAAAGAGCATGCTGCCACCTTGCGGGTCCATTGTTCGATCTTTTCGGTATTTGTTTTGCAGCCCCAACCATCCTTCACCGTTGGTAATCTGTTAAAATAGAGCCGATTTCGAAGAGTCTGATAACTATAGGCGCATTGTTTACTGTTCAGCTCTTCTGAAGTTCGTATATTAACCGACACCCAGATCCATGATTTCATGCACTTTGCTTATAAACCCCTTGTGTGAACATGTGATGAGGTAAGCTATATTTCTCACTCAGTGGCTCCTTTCTCCCAGCAGGGCTCATTTTTCTTAGTCATGCTGAAGCTTTTAGTTCCTACGATAGCCGTGCTGTTTTTCGGAACTTTAGCAAAAAATAGCAGTGAATCGAATTTTTTAATGGCTTATCTGGCTATATTTACAACCATATTCCGTTTAATTTATCCGACGAAAATAACTCATCAACCTTCCGGTTATTTCAGACGTCTTCCAAGGCGACATTTTGTCCCCATTTCTATTCTGTTTTTTTTGTTGGCAAGCTCTATACTTTTCCCAATCTCATTGGCTCCAAATCTACCGCCAACGTTATTTTTGTCTGCCTTTACAATGTCGATGGCAGCTTTTGTCTCCCAAAAGATAATTTGAATGAATTCAGTGACTGATCTTCCTGTCGTTCTTTAACATCGAAAGTTCTGAAATGTGCTGATCTCCACTTCTACCTTCAGCAAGTTTCCAGTTATTATTTCTTTTCCAGTAACCGCTCACCTTTAACAGTTAATACTGAATACATCCGAGTAAATTATTGCCCTCTACCTAAACACGAATTTAACCCGAAAACCTTCTTCAACAATGTATGTCGATTTTATTTTCCTCAAGGTTTGCGGATTATCCTTCTTGTTCTTCCGTCTGACAGAGTGCAGAGTACCTGCTGCCTTTGTTCTTCAATCTTTTCTCCATACATTCTTACCTTATGGTTGTTCTTCTTTCCAGTATCTTCAATTTCTTCAAAGAGGGGCAATTTATTCCTGTCCACAAACCCTTAAAACTATTTGCATGTTGTAGTGCACTAAAAGGAAGGGAAAGTTGTAGATTTCGTTGTTCAAAATGCCTTGATGTCTACGGCAGATTTTTGTACACCCCGTTATTCATTATTAACCACCGTATTCTTGTAGTCCTGTTCAACGCTTTCTCCCATTCTTTGACTAGTTCCGCATTTAAGTTTATCCCACGTGCAAGAACAGTCTTATTCTTTACCTTTTTCGTTTATGCTTCAATTGTGAATTGGTGGATTGATTTTCTAGGTCACCTCCAATTATAGTCTTTAAGCGTTTTTATTCATCGTCATTATTGTTTCATCAAACCGTTAATTTCATCAGAATGGGCCCTCACGTTTGTGGCTTTGTTTCTGACTGAGTCGAATAGAGAAAAAGAAAAATTGTTAGGTTGTTTCTTAATCGCTGAGGAACAAATTACCTAATCCGTTCGCCGAACAAGTCATTAAGGGTAACGGAGAAGAATACCAATATGGTGAAGTCTGATCTGCACTGGATGGTTATACGCGAGATAGAACATTTAGAACTCAAGTGTACCTGCTCATAGGCAACCAGATGATGCTGCCCAAAATTGTGATTAGAAGGAGATCGTCAAAATGTTTTAAAACTATTCTTAGGCACATTTTGTTAGATCGAGGAAAATGAAAGCCAAAATGGACGGCGGCGTTTCATGAATTATCCAGAACCTCATTTTTGGAGCAAGTTATGCTTCACAGGTTTTCGATTTCTTCCTAGAAGGCAGCAAGAACCCAGGAACTATTTAGGTTTCGGGAGTAATGAGTGCATTTCTCTGAAGTGCATAAGAAAATACTAACTAATATCCTCGTTCCGCATCCCACTATGAGTAAATCACGAACCCAATGTGCGCCAAACAAGATACACTCGTAAAACTGAAGTGAAAGTTTGCCTAATTTATGTTCAGTAAAACTAGTCATTTGGATAAATCACAGCTGACATATACAGTAAATACTTGCATACACATAACCGATCCAGTCTTCAGTTTGAGGAGCTTTGTAACGTTACCTAGTTTCGTTAAGCATGTCCGATTATTCCATATTTAAAACACGTGACAGCATTGCTGGATTTCAAAACCTTCAAAGCCGTGGTACTTGCAATCGACAAATCCATTCATGTCGATGCCAGCATAATATTCATAATAATGAACCAGCTGGATCTCGTCCATTTGGAACGGTATGATAATGACAGTAATGCTTGAACCTAGTCAAGATTTCACAATAAAAGACCCGTCGAATAGAGACAAATTAATTTCGCCTGTAAAATAAAGCTAAACGACAAGAATCTTCAAATCTTGGCGAGCCCTATGACTGAATGCGGATATTTGGTCCGATTGTTCCCCGTTCGCCGCTACAATCGCTCGGAATTAATCTTGTTTAATAACCATTTTGGTCCACAACATGGACTGGGATTACGCATTGCTGCACCTAAAAGATCATCTAAAACAGGCACTTGTGCTGGCTGGCAGGCAGCACATGTTCCTGTGGGACAATGTACATCGGCCGCACGACCAGGCGCTTGTCTGAACGCATCCGTGAGCACCACCCGGCATGGTTAGGCGCTGGAACAATTAAGTAAGTAATCACTGACGAGGTCAGCATCGACAATTTGTCCTCGTTTTGGTTCTGCATTAGAGCACCACCATGAAATACGCAACGGAATGTGGCGGCATTGAACGCGTCACATATTGCTTTGCCCAAACGTCGGTTTAAAATTTCACTGACTGTATCTCATTCAAATGGTACAATGATGAACAACACACTTTTTTCTGGGATTTCCCCGATTATATTATTTTTAATAAATCGATCCAGTCACCGTTTACCCGCAATCCTTATCCAACTTTTTGGCCCAGCAGATTTTCCTCACTTCGACGACCAAGAACTTCCCTAGGTTCGCTCCCGTTAAAGTTAGCATAGTCGTCACTCCAAGTTCGCTTTCTGTAGACAACACTTGTTTTGCCAGGCTATTGTTCTAAATGTTGTTATGGGCATCTTTCAAACATTGAAACAATAAAATGTATCAAGTGACCAATCCGATTATCCAGTCTGATAATTTCCCCACTTGAATGGAGAAAATAGTAGAGTAAAATGAACTGCTTCAGCCTCCAACCAATCCAAATCTGCCATCAAGAGATCTAAGAGGAGACCGTGTGTCCCATTATGAAGAAGGAATACGTTTCACACCCTAAATTGTTTTTACAACGCGGTTTACTTTGCATGCAATAGAATCAATCTTTGAAGACTCATCATTCTTCAAATTTCCATAAGGATTTCCACGACATCCCAAATTTTATTAGGCATATCAACAAAACATAAACAGTCCCTTTTGACTGAATGCTATCAACGGCCCAAGATTGGAAACAAAGTTTGATAATCTCATAGAATAAGCATTTCAACTATGTCGCCTTAACAGTACTTCGAGAAAATCTATCTTGGTTTGCATTACCGTATTACTTACGTTGCAAACGAGTCATCCCTGATAGAGATGATCTATGCGCTGTTGATGCTGTTCGGCTGGTGCTGAAGTCATTGTGACTCATGCACCACCCTCACCGATCGGAACCCCATAAAAAGAGAACTTCCGGTTGAAACCGAGCCAGTAGTGCTCTGTGATCTCCTAGTTAAGCGCGCCCTTTCACTGGCTGCGTTACAATTCCGTGTCATCCTATTTCGTTACTTTGTTTTCGGATATTTGGTTCGATCCTGTCCTCCGTTCGACGCTACAATCGCTCGGAATTACTTTTGTTCAAGAACCGTGTCGTTTCTCAATATATATTGGAATCCCGTATTTCTACACCTCAACGATCTTCTCATCGATCTAAAAGAGGCTCACATGCTGGCTAGCAGGCAGCTCTTAAATGCACCCTTCCAGCCAAGATGTCCATTCCCGCTTTGTTGAGTACTAACATCCGCTCTCTGTTTACGAAAATGTCGGACCTGTCCCTCACACTTCAATCACCGATCCATGCTCGCACGTGTGTCATCTGCATACAAGAATCGTGGCTGAACCCGGCTCTCGCTGATTCACTCGTCTCAATAGACAGCTTCAGACTCCATCGGGAGGACATAGTTTCGAACAAGAAACACCGTTCGTCTCAAATGATCGTATCTCTACCCAGAAACCGAAATCTCTGCGAAGATGCAAGGAGCACTTCTACAAATCTCGTAATAACTCAAGCATGCGGTACATGTCCAACCTAATAAAAGCGGAAACCCAACGCATCGGCATGACACTCGCCAGCCAACTCTTGAGTGGTAACAACAATCGATTCATATGGAAAGGCATTCTACTATTGTGTGGGAAGAAGAAGAAGCATATGAAGACTTCTGCAGATGTCGACAGCATAAATAGTGCCTTCATCCATTCTTCCAATTATACCCCGGTCGTATTTGGTCAGGGTGATGATATGACAGTCGCAAGTTTCCCTAGAGAAGAGGTGCTCGATCTTCTGAGCACCACTAAAATCATCACAGCGGTTGGTCCTGACAGTCTGTCCTCAGATCTCTTAAGAAATTTTGCTGTGGCTCTGACCGATGCATTTACTTCTCCGATTAACTTATCAATAAGCTCATCTTCCACCCCTGACTATTGGAGACCCGTCACTATTATTCCCATCCCAACATTTAGCAGTTCTACTACTTTGGCAAAACGCTTTCGCCTCATCGCGTTTTAAACTGGCGGAGCGTGAATTACTTAAGCGCCTCCGTTCTTCTTTGCGTCCACCTGACGATCCTTTTCAGATTGCCTATAAATCAAACAGGTCCAATTTGGACGCTGTCGCCTCCCTCACTCACCACAAATGTAAGTCCTTAAACGCATCTGTGATATCTGTGCGTTGCGCCTTCCTGGACTATTTGTCGGAATTTGATTCAGTCCCACGGTCTCTTCTACATCACAAACTGTGAACATTTGGTTATCCAGTTCTTTATTACCATGGTTGTCTGATTACTTCAGTAACCGAACACAGTGCACACGGATGGACGGTACAGTTTCAAAACCGTTAATTAACAACTCAGGCGTGCTACAGGATGCTGTTCTTTCACCGTTTCTTTCCTCTACTTAAATCAGCGATTTATCAACCAACTCACCCTGTCATCTGTTTAAGTCTGCTGATGATGGTGCCCTCTACAAAAAGCCGTTTCGAACAACGGTGATTTTCAAAGTTTTCCCAACAATCCATCTTCTGTTCACGATATCTCTACACGAGCTTGTTTAAATCTCAACACATTTAAATGTTTCGAATACTTGTTCTTTCTCCCTCGGTCAGCCTACCCATCCAAAACGTCTTTCATCAACTCAAAAACACTTATCAGTGTTGATTCTGTGAAATATCTGGGAGTTAATCTTGATAAAAATCTGATGTGGATTCTTCACATTTCTACCTGTCCAAAGGATCTCCGACGGCTGCCATTTCAAATCAGGAAGCTTCGGCACTACAAGTTGAAACAAAGCATCTTCTCCCGATTTGTATACCAATGTATTTTTCCAATTCTTATTTACTGTTCTCCTGTTATATTTGCAGGTTTAGTTAAAAACTACCTTAAAATTCTTGCCTGAGGACTATCAAATATTAGCCGTGCATCCATCGTACCGCTAACTGAAATGTCCGTAAATCTATGTGACCAGCACTTATCAGCATGTGAGAAATTTGTTCACAAAATTCTTTCACATCCCTCGCATCCTCTGCACAACGATCGTTCAAAGTGTCCCCCTCACATTTTCACACATTCCGCTTTTCGTTCCATACCGTCCGAATCGTATCTACAAGAACTCCACTGTCCCATAATCAGCAGGAATTTTGACAAAACCGTGACCAGATTTCAGCTCAGTTCTTGAGTAACCTGTCATAATGCGCTATGATTATTCGTGGATGAGTTCTTTTTCACATATATATATTTTACGAGACGAAGTGTATGTTTATTTATTTATTTATTCTTTCCTCCTATTTTATTTTTACCCTCATATTTTTGACTGAAATGTGACATTATTTATTGTGCGCAAAAGAATATACAATACAATACGATACAATATAACGCAGCCTGTTAGGCGGCATCCGATTCTTGAAAAATCGAAAATCGTTCACTAAAGTTTGGATTCGTTATGAAGTTATCAGGAATAGATTCCAGTACTACTCCCATCTAGTTCTGATTCAACATGTTTGATGGGCAATCGAATCGAGTCGGTGGCAAAAGAAAGGGAAACTGGTGAGGGAAAACATCCCAGTTAGTTGGAGCACATATACGTAGGTTATGGGAAACTTGTGAAGGAGTGGATAGTTTGAACTAGGTTTCTAACTCAGACCTGAATTAACTGGAACGTGTTTCTGTACGAACATCGGTGCAACTCATCCTGTCCTTGGTAAATTTTGCCCTTCAAACTATTTGCAACCTAAGGGTTTATTCTGAGGTACACGAGAGCGTTAATTGTATATATATATATATATATATATATATATATATATATATATATATATATATATAATGTCTCCTTGAACCGGAGCTACCAGAAGGAACATCATTCTCTAGTCTGTCATTTATGTATTTATCCATTCATCTAATAAATAATTTCAAACCAATGATTGCTTTTTACTTCCGCAGAAAATGGACATCCTACATAAATTCACAAATTGCAACTTTACGCACTTTCCTCCACAGTAACACGACAAGCCGTAGTGGAACAGGGAACTTCCTAACTTGACGAAAGATATATTATGAATTTAATTGCAAAACTGATAGCTACTCAGTGCTCGCAAAGAGTCTTCCAGTCTTCACAAATCCGACTACAAGTACTTCTGCCGAAATGTGACAAATAGATCCAAATAACATATTGGCTTTGGAAATAACGGTGAATTGGTAGCTGGCTGCAATAGTCAGGTTATTGATGTGTTCTATTTTTCTACGATAATTTTCTTCCCGGTGCGTATTAAAGCTGAAGTCTGGAGGCCTAATTTAACAGCCAAATTTCTGAGGACTCAACATAAACAGATTCGGATATAGTGTTTTGGTCCGATGGACGATCTAAACTTGGAGGCCTTATTGCATTTATGCTGTAAGTAATTAATGAAATACCTGTAGGCTGAAGTGCATTGTTAAATAAATCAACCACCACGAAGCTGAAATGCCTGAAAATTCCAGCTGAGCTGAGTTCATTGACTAGGTTTTGTGTATATCCGTCGCCTCTCTTACAACTAAACGGTTAAACGAACGGTGACAAGAGGAACGTGTGTCAATTCTGTTCGGCGGGACAGCTTTGGATTTTATTGACGGATTCAGTAAAAAGCAGTTTCCGGTCACAGTTAGGAATTCAAAATAATGCTGTGCTGATAACCTTCGATTTTTGAAAGCAGCTATTCATCTGTGCTTTTGTGTGAAGCACGGAGGAGGCGGTTTCGTAACGTATTTCAAAGGAGTCGGGTGCCTGTACTTTCTGGAATACCGCAATATCCAATCCACAGGATTTAAATCTTGTCATCAAAAGCCGACGTTTCAGACGCGTTACAGTACGAGTGAGTTTCCATGGTAAATCAGGCATGTGCTGGAATTGAAAACTTTCCCCGGGATTTTAGAAAATAAGGATTTTTTTCAAATGCAATATATAACGAAAGTCTGAAAGTCTGAGATTAGCCTAGTACCCCAGCTAATAGCGTACATGTTGCCACAACTCGTGGATGACATCTGCGAGGAGATTCAAGTCAAGATGAGGCCGTGGATACTGGAGATTTAGATACCCGTTATTTCATCGAATACTTTTTATAATCCGTATCAACACCCATTTTGATTAGGTAGGTTATGGCTCATTCAATCTTCTTGCATCGTGTAGTTTGCCTTTTTCATTAATGAAATTGTGGTTCGCATCCTGAAAATCTTACGGGCAGTAATACCCTGAAGAAAGTTTTGATGATGAGTAATCTGTCAGCAGGATCTAGTGTCTGGGATGCCGTTATAAATTGCAATAGCAGTTTTCGGAGCGACCGCTGCGTTGAATCGGGAATTGGAGTCAAGTTATAAACGTTTTCATTACCCAGTATTTGTGAATTTGGTATGTGATTTCGATCAGGGAATAGAAAAAATTCGTGTAGGTATATGCCCACAGCTACTTAGTCTCTTATCATAACAGCTTTTTCTGATAATGACATTTTTCTTGGATTACTGTTTACATGGTATAGAGATTGGAATAGGTGCAATTCTTTAGCCTGAGGAAGGTATTATTTCCTCAGGTTCCATTAAAGTCCATTCACTGGGCGGGAAGTTTGTGCCACTTCCAGAAACTTTCTGGCAGTTTCAGAACATTAAACCTTAATTAATACACTGGCATCAATTTTCAATTTATTTGTCATTATTTTGTCTGAAATTTATTAATCAGCTAATCCTTTTCGTTCATCAAGGTACCAAAAAATGACGACATATGCTGCACACTAACAGTAGGAAAAACATTGCACATATTTGAAGGAAGCAGCAAGCTGTCTCCACGCAATGCTTTTTATGAATGCGGAGAGTTTTAAATGGCAGTACGAACCAAAAACACACGCAACCGTTTGTTTTAGTTTGTTGCGGACTGATAGTCTCAGTGTTTAATTTAGAAACAGCATCGATATTCCGTCATGTTCGTTGTTATGGTATGATTGAATAGCTCATTATTTCCACTGAAGACAACTCATGCATGCTAAGCTTAACTAACTTCATAGTGCCTCAGTAACCATAACTAATTATAAGTATACTTGCAACTTTTAGCATTTTCATCGCTCCCATTTTAGCAAAACCGTTTTTTGAATGAATACAGCAACACACGCAAACTCAGAAACTCAATGCAATAACATCTGAGTAAAAAACAAACAAATACGCGTCCACGGAATGTTCTCTGGTCATCGATAGCTTTGTTACAAAATTTTGTTTATATTTGACCATATCCACAAAATGGTTCACATAGTTAGTTTCAATAAAAACCCAAAGATCGAGTATAGCAGATTTTCGAGCAATGGTCACCCGTGTGTTCACTGCTGTCAGATGAATGCACATCGGTTTTCCCAAGTGTTTTACGTACTCCAACTTTTCACATGTGAATGTAAACAACCAAAAAACGGTACAATATTTCACCATCCCGGGTATGATGCTTGACATTTTGGATCAAATGGTGTGTTATATATTTTCCTGATCGGTTCTAAAGCACGATCACGATTTACTTATAACGAGTTTGTATTCGCTGTTAGAAGGTTATTCCATTGCTTCGTTATACCAGCTTATTGCTAAATTCGCTTCTGTATTGTCAAGCTGTGGTTTGACATGCGCATTTAGATCTTGATATTCTGATTATTCCTGAAGTAGCACGCTTGACTGACTGCACTTGAGACTGCACTTTTGGCCCACGGACCTCAGGTCGTCCGGTCAAAATTGTATTCTGGAAACACCAGAATCGAGTTTCGCTGTCGTTATAGTTCACTGGTGATGCAAATCTACCTTCATCCCCACAGTATGAAATCTTAGGATTTTCCCTTGGAGTTTATGCGCTAACATCGTTCCCACCTGGAGGTAGATGTTACATTTGTCGTGTCTCTCTTGGATGAATTTGGGGATAGCTGACTGTCGTCTAAAAAACCTTACTCGGTACTCATTTTTACCTAAGTCAGCAGCTGAACGTACTGCAAAAACAAAGCAGCGTAGCAACGGAAAGGTTGTGAATACCGTTCTTCCCATCATCAGTTACCTTCTATATTGGACAGTCTTCTACTAGCCTCGTACCACTTCCGGATGCATTTTTTCGTTTGACTAGTGGGGAAGAGGGAAAAAAATTATTTAATCATTTTTTCCTCTTGACGATAACCACTTCTAGTGGTTAGAGTTGTGGTTACCTACATATGTGTCCACTGCTTGTTCGAGGTCTGTAACTAACCGCAGTAGCAGTGGCCTCCTGTATAGTTGATCAACCCCGTCCTTTAGAGCTACTTTTATGTCAAGAAAGCAGCCCTTTTGTACGCAAGATAATGCATTTTACTTTGAGGAGGGTTTTTGATTGCGAATAATTATTTTTAACACAGCGACCAAACAGTCTTATGCCTCAGGTATTTGTTTAGCTCTTACTGACAAATACCGCCGACTCTTCGTATAATAGGTCAATATAGCGGAAGCACAGTAACCAAATGCCTGAGGTTAGGCCAAGTGTCTGCTATCCTGACTGAAGATGCCACGCACCCGAGTTGATTCTGGTGTTTAAAACTTCCCACAATGCTAGCACTGTTTTGGCAAGAGTTTTGTAGACTTGCCAATATACAAAAACCGTGGAAGAGACGATGCGACACAAAATTAAGGTAGCATGAAAAACAGAAAATCAAAGGATTGTTCGATTTTGCGTGGTCGGTGAGTTTGCTTACAAATAGTACCTTGAATCGTCGACCATTTTGCGTGTGTTAAACAAGCCTCAGTGACCACTGCCTTTCCCCAGAGTTACACGTTTATATAAAAAGAGTGGATAACCAAGGGGAACAGGGAGTGGACCTACACAGGCGGAAAAAGATAAGAAGCTGCTGCAGCCAACACACGAAACACAATCTAACTGTAAAATGCCTTTTTTCAATCAGTCTGATTCGATAGAAAATGACAACACCGCCACTGTTCACGGTTCACTGCCATATCCTTCAGCGTCTTCAGCCAGCAAGTCGACGAGTCTCTCGGACCCCAACCACAAAGACGTGAAGCACCTGTTTTGCCGAAGTTCGCTGTACATTTTCTCATTCCGCGTTGCCACGTCATCTGTTGGCCTCCACAGGGCTTCTTCCATTCCTTAGGAGGAACAAAAATAGGGCACTATATGGTAGACAAGTGTTCGTCATACGCAACACGTGACCCAACCAGCGTAGTCTACCAAAGTTCATACGCTGAAACAAGCTATTCTCAGAAGTGGCACCCAATACCAGATTCCTAACCTCAGTATTACTCACCCGGTCACTCCATCCAATCCTAACCATAATACGTAAACATCGGTTGTCGAAAACCTCCAACCGACGAACATCGCCCACACGCATACTTCACGTCTCGTAACCGTACAACAGAACTGAACGCACTGCCGCACAGTACACACGACCTTTCAACTTCAGTGAAATATCAGGCCGACGCCACAAGTGCTTCAGTCCAGTGTAAGCTGCCCGAGCCTTGGATATACGCATACTTACCTCCAATCCCGAGCTACCATCGTTAGACATGCAGCTACCAAGGTAGGTGAAACGGTCCACAGTCGTTATTTCCTCTCCATCCAGTATCAAGTTCGACGCTACTGTCGTCCAGTCCTGTAACATTACTTTGCACTTTGAAGGTGCAAAGCATGTACCAAACCGAGAAACCGATCTCGACAGTCTATCTGGTGCCCGTTGTGCATGGTCTGCAAATTCGAACAGGCACACGACGTCATCTGCGCAATCTAGGTCACATAGCTTCCCTCCATTTTTCAGTTCGATCCCTACATCTTGGAGATCTCCTAAAGCACCTTCCATCACCTCGTTCATGACGATGTTGAAAAAGAATGGGGAGATGGGACACCATTGTCAAACGCCACTAGTCGTTTCGAATGAACGTGACAGTTCACCGTATACCCTAACGCGACCATAGGCATGCGAATACAGCGCTCGCAACAGGTTCACAAACTTAGTTGGCATACCCTTCCGGTGGAGGGCACTGAGTACTGCTGGTCGATCCACGGCGTGGAAACACCCTTCAAGTCGAGGAAGGCTACGATCGTAGGTCGCCGGTGGGTGTGGCGCCGGAGAGTGAATATCTGGTCGATGCAATCTCGACCTGGCCGAAATCCGGCCTGTTGTTCGCGGATATTACTCTCGCGATTCTGTTTCAAAGGGCGCAGCATTATCGAAGCTAACACCTTAGAAACCATCAGAATTAAACTAATCTCACGATGATTGCTGCAGTCACTCCGTGTGCCCTTCTTGAAGATGGGTATAATCAGTGGCTCGCCTCACGATGGCGGGATACGCTCCTCGTTCCAAATATCACGAAGCAAGGAGGTAAGTGATTTCACCAGCACTTCTCCACCCAATTTGAAAAGAACTGGGGGAAGGTCGTCGGGACCGGCAGCTTTTCCCCTCTTCAGAAGCCGAATATTCGGCTGCACTTGCACTTCCGTTGGGGGTCGACAAACACCTCCCAAGGATTTTCAGATGCAGACGTCGGCCTACATACGTTGGCTTGCGGCCAGCTAAACTAATACTTGAAGTGCTCTGCCCAACTGTCCAGCGTTTGCTTTGTACCATGGATGAGCTCTCCATTCCTGTTGCATGCGACTTCACTAACCGAAGTTTGCCGCTCACCGCTGTCGCGTATAGGCTTAAACAGTCTTTGGCTGTTATCTGAAGCGGCCGCCTCCTCCATCTCTTCGGCTGCCTTAACCCATCAGTTTTCACGGTCACTCTCGAGACTTATCGTCAACCGACGCTACAACTGTCGACGCATCTTGTTCGCTTCCTTACAATTAGGGAGCTGGCGTTTTTGCCCCATCAGACCCAGCGACCCTTGCGAGATCCAATGTCTTTGCTGGACGCTAGATCTAGGATGACAGGCGAAATCTGCTACCAAATGCATCGCCTGCTTAATTTGATCCCACTGATCGTCTACATTGCTATTGGTCGCAGGTCTTAGTTCCTCGGACAGTTTCTGTTCGTAGCTGTTGCGAACAGCCGAATCAGACAAACGTTCGACAGCCAGTCGGGTTTGTGGCCTGCGTCGATGGCCGTTGAGCTGTAGCAGAAATCGCATTGAAACTAAAGCGTGGTCCGATTCGACGCACGTGGTCCAGTATGATTTACAGTTCTGGACAGAACCGCGCTAACGGTAGCTAACTGCGATATGGTCAATCTGACTCAGACAACCTGCCGAGTTAGAGCGCCACGTCGCTATGAGACGCAAACTGTGTCGGGAATTCATACTAGATAAGAATAAATGATTATCTGCACAGAATTGGAGAAGTCTTTCTCCATTATCTGTTCGCGGAGCAGGCAAGGCGCATCGCCCACCTAAACAGGACTCTGATACACTAGGTTTTCTAATTTGTGTAATAAAATCACCTGCTACCACTAAAATATCAGAGCTTTTGCTCTTTCGAACAAAGATGACGAGGTCATCGTGAAAATCGCCTATTGGCCAGCCTGCATTAAAGTGCACGCATTGAACGAACCCAGATGCAGAGGCTGACGAGGCTTGAGAAAATGTGACCTAGCATACTGAAACCCACCTACTACACCACTTGACAATAAATCGTTGCGAGCATCTTACGTGTTATCAATGGAGATAATACTATAGGTAAGCGAAAGGGGCAAACAGATTGGGTTGGAGACAGAAGAGACAAGTTGAATAAAAGAGAGGGAACTCTGAGCAGTTGCATACTTATCACTACCCACCCCAGCTGCGCTCGATGCAATGGGCAGCGCGGTCCTGATTATCCTGCGCGACGACTGATGCAGTGTGAAATTCTTTGTAGGCATGTAACTCATGGAGAATAATGGACGGGCACTGCTAGGGTGTCCAGCCGCTAAGGTTTCTCAACCAAAGCCTTTGGTTCTGACAAGAACCTGATCGCAAGGCATCGGGGTATGGCTGAGTGAAGCCAATTTACTTGGATCAATTATTCATTCACTCGGTTTCCCGTCTGAGCTGCAAACTCAGATCAACCCCCAACTTGGAGGACCAGGAGACTACTTCGTCAGGCCTTCCAGGCATGATTGGATCTTCGGCTTGAGATAAGCCATCCTGTTTAGCTCGTTGGATCATGGAGGCACGCAAACCGTCACACCACGTCAAGGTGTAGTCTCGTTGTGATAGTACAAAAACCCTCTGACGCTAACTGAACAAACGAGTGCGCAAGTATACGAACGACAGTACAGAAGATTTTCGAATATGCACACTTTGCGAGCTATGGTAATCACGAAATCATTCATATGGTTCTGGAGGAATTCCCTCCTGAATTCTGCATACGAAACACTAACTGTAACAAAAGAGTCATTTACCACTGCTGGGCTCATCAAATGTGGAGGTGAACGAGCATTCCAGTTTGTTAATATCTCCAGGAAATCGGTGTGTCATGAATATTCTACATCAACACATATAGCTTGTCGGTGGAAATTATGAGTTTATTGACTCTTTCGATGACAATATTAACGGCAAGCGAGAAATTTCTATCTACCACGAATAAATAAAGAAGTTAATTTCTTGACTAGAAAGTACCTGCAAAACGAGGTCCGTGGAATCAGGAACAAAATTTACTCTCATTCTGACTGCACTGTAATTACGGCTGCTGTAAATCAGCGGATGTCGGACTGGAGCGGAGGTAACTGGGATGTGTCGCTCGAAAATGGGGCAGATTTTAGCGGCGCAGACAATCCACTCTTGTATGATGCGCTGCATGCATGACGACAGTAAACCAGAACTAAACAAAATAGATTTGTGTGGCTCATGCCTGTTTATAAGTGCAAATTAAATTCAAACTATCAGGGAGTAGAAAATATCCTTGAAAACGCTCCTTTGCAAAAAGCACCTGTCAGAACTTAATCAAATCACGCTAGTGTTTCTATAAATTCAATCGGTCTCATACCCGCTTATTCCATAGAGGAGTGCAGGCGTGACATGTGGGACCAACAAACAGTCGTTTCATCTATCGGCGCCCACACCTCGTCAAGGACTGATGACGTGTCGTCTACATGTCACACCGTCCCGCTAACTAATCAGACGTCAAAACGTTGCTATGCAACTGAATGAAGGGCATATGCTGGGAGATCAATAAAAGCAGCGTGTCCATTGTTTCCTTTCCCGTGGCATAAAATATCACTTTCTGGATAAATTTGGATAAAATTTCTGTGCTTGCTCGCAATTTTGTCTCCTTATCAACAGAGCAATCGAAAAACATAACCAGCATAGTCTAAAGATTTGGGCAGTAGCATATGATGACCACTCAGCAGTCAAGGAAAAATTGTTGCTCATACCTTTTGTCTAGGCACTTCTACGCAGGTTACAACTGTTCTTGCCTGTGATTATTTTGTTTGTGTTATAATCGCTTGCTTTTTGTTATCAACGGTCTACCATGATTCACATACATCTGCAAAAGTAGAATAAAACAGTTTTAAGTTCATTAGGAGAACTGCTGCGAACCAAAATTTTTCAAAATGTTGCGGTACCAGAACTAGTCGGATTCAAATTTTCGGAGCTCACAGTTGAGTTATCCACAATCAGCAAATTGCCTTACCCCGAAAATTTACAAAAGTGGCCAGTAGTTGTACAGTACTTGATGATAACAAAATGTAACATTTTGCGATTGAATACGAAATAAGTCGTAGAAAATCTCCTTCATCTGAGACTGTCGGCAACTGTATGAAATAGGTTCTAAACTTAGATAACTTAAACGTTTTGTGTTGTTCGATGATACAACGAGTTGATGATTTGATGCTTGCGAATTAATGCGAACAGCTGCGTTTAAAATATACTGAGTTGGTAGAAATGTACACAAGGGGTCGCCACTTTTAAGCAAGTACTATATTGTACGGAAACAAATAGCTCAAAATCCTTCTGATAGTCTTAGACCTACCATTCCACTATAGGAGATTTTTACAATATCAAGTAGTTTTGGCGTTCCTTAAACCAGTGAGAGTGATCCCAAGCAACGTTTCGTAACAATAACATCCAATTCAGCAGCGAATCTGCACTTCTGGTCTCAGTTTGAGATCGGTGAATCCGCAAGCTTGTAGAATGTTAAACACTAAAGTTTCTGCTTCCACGGTTGTCAAGTTTCACATCGGTTTTGGTGCTGCATATTGTTCTGATGAAAACTGTGTCAGCAGTTGTTGTTTCCAGTCATAGACAACACCAGACAGTCTAGGACTGATAATTGTTCACTTGAAAGCAATAGTATATGCCACACACATGCATCATGCATTTGCAACCACCTTATCGCATTTATCTTTGTTCCTACTGTAGACGGTGCAATTGTGCATCTAAGTAGCAAAATCGCTATTGGAATCTGATGGCTCAGCGAAGGCGTGGCAGCAGTAGTAAGGTCAGACAAAAAGATCGCTCACTTAACAAGAATCATTAAGGCATGAAACGGGCTTCATAGACTCTAGGGATAGAGAACTTCGAAATACTATAAGTAGTGGTAACAGTAAATTGATAATACTTGCACAGAGCTAAAGTTCATCAGTCTTCATGTTGACAAAAACTGGACTAAACCCTGTTTGACTCTGTGTCTGTCATGATTCATTTGGCTTATTAAATACTAGACGAAAGCGAAGTGTTTTTTGGTCTCATGAGCTTATCCAGGCACCTACCATTTGAAAACCGAGCTTTTGCATGATATTTCTCTAATCAAAATGTGCTGGATGACATACACCCGGTTCAACCTTGACTTCGCTCATATACCTACATCCATAGCCCGGTATACCTATGTCTAACCGAGTGGCACTCGATGCTGTCGCCAGTAAAACAGGCTTTGTCTCCTCCATCTTATCCTGCCAAGCTGCGTTAATCTTCTCTCTGGTGGCACGAAATAACTTTTGTTTATTGGCTGCAGAAGTGCACTTGAGAGTACTCTAAAATATTTCTCCGAAAGTCTTAAAATCACTGTTGATGTTGGGTGGGGCTGAGGGCTTCATAAAGTTGTGGTCGTTGAATTAGGGGTACGGATTTCAAACGCTTCATCAACTCGCAAGGTAATATTAACCATGAGTGAGCATCCATTTTTGAAAAGGATGCTTGAAAACTGGAAGTTTATTTGGATACGTTTTATATCTTCATTTTTTTAGACTGTTGAGCAAAGGCCACATATGGTACTTTGTTATTGTCAGTCTGCAAGAAGCTCATGAATCCGGTGTACTTACCAGACCACACGTATTTCTGAATGTATACTTCCAGGTACTGGATACCCTGAAGTAGGTTTAAAACCACTTTGAGAAAACAAAGGTGGTTGCTCTATCTCATCACTATGATCTGTTTTGAGATTTTTGTGTCCACAGCATGAAATCCGAAGAAACCTCGGGATCTTGGGATTTTTTCTTTATTGCCAACGGTCAACAAAATCTCGCCGTATCGGTTGGATACGTGCTGGTGATCGTGACGAACGGAAAACATTTGTGTTGAGCAAGGCTGAAAAATAGACAGAGCGCTTTATGTTACCACTTTCTGGATGATCAAAACCTAATTTTTATATCACTAGATCGTTCTATAAACATTGCATAAAGGAAAACACGCGTCAGGTTTATTTACATTGTAAGTGACAATCCGCACTGCACACAGATATGGGATTATAAACGTGCCAAGCATTAGAGAATACAGCATTTAAGAGTGACGCTATGAAAATAAATCTTAACAGTAGAAGTGGATTACTCAAATTTGACGAAATGACTTTTTACCCCTTCAGAAGCCATATCATAATGTTTGACCACTTCACTAGTAAACAGTAAATTTTGGTGTTTCGTAGCTCAGGTTGTGAGACTCCTAATTTTTATGAGCGCTGAGCTTGATGTTCAGATCGCAAACGCTGCATCATCAGCCTAATCACTGATGATGTCACGTATACCGGTGATCAAACATTTACAGTCTTCAGGCCAAACTTAGGGCTCTCAAAAATCTGAAAACATTACCTCTATCATGCATACGCAGAAAAATAAACATCCATAAGAAAACTGAAGGGCACAACTCGTTTAGCTAAAAGGTGGCTGATCTTTCACTGACAATTCGGAACAAGAAGAAAGTATCCTTACTCACTGAATTCAAGTTCGCGTCGATCAGGCTACTGCTTTTCCATGGCAACCGCAAGCTCTCTAAACGTCGTCATTTACGAGTGCGTGTGTCTTCCTAAGTGCGCTTGTAAACGTTGGTAAATAAGTCGCTGTTAAATTCTGTTTCGCTCAAATTTCCAACGGTCTCTTTAGTTGTGATTTGAACGATTAATTTGACAGTTTCGGAACGATCCTGCACACGCTGCACACTTTTGCTTTTGATTTCGTTGTTCGAACTTTGTCTAGGGAGATGGTTATACAAAAGAACACAAAAGACATCGCATGACCACTGAAACCTAGCTAATAACCTTATCTCGAAGTCATCCTGATCCACATGGTATACAATTTTTATCTATGGGAAATATTGTGCTGGATGGGTTCTCTGATTAAACTATTTTCAGCTCAGCCTATTATTGAATAATATCTGGACGGCACTTAAGCAGCCACTTCAACAGTTTTATGGGGATAGCGTAGGTGGAAGGATCTTCCTTCAGGCCGATTTCAAGTGTGGGTTCCACTTCAGATAAATGTGTGGACTGTCAGAAGCATAAACAGTACAATCGCTATCTCTGTTGCACTTAAGAACTCGACCTCAGAAAATGTTATTAGCGATGCTATAAGCGATGTCAAACTGTTCGGTCTTGCATAAAACCAGTTGATACTGCGAAAATATCCGAGATTCTAATAAACGAAACGATAAAAAAGAACGAAATTTTAGCACGGTGGTTAAAAAAATTACAATGTCAACTTCACTCTCATTATTAAAAGGGAAAAACACTCATTAGCAAGAATAGCAGCACGACATTGAACATCGTTGACTTTCGAGCGATGGCAGACTGCCGCTCATTGGCAAAGTGACCGGTAAGTTTTAGGCCGCGAACCTAAAACTTTTGAGGTGCTGTGCCTTCAGTCCCCAAAAGCAGAACTCTCCAAATGTGTTATTAAGTCCGAAGCTATTTGATTATTGATTCTGACAAGTTTTGCACCAACTAAGAAGTCGTGTAGCGATGCCGCCCGTGCTTTGTGCATGTGAATCTTCCAGCATAAAACGATTCAAAAAAGCTTTTGTGCATGACCGAAACATCAATCCATAATTAAACTTAAACGGTTAACTTGATTCTGGAAGCATGACAAAAATTTTCTGCACTTATGCTCTTTGGAGAAGAAACATCTGAAATACATTCGATATCTGGAAACGAAATACAAATTTCACTTAATGTTAAAGGCAATGGGCAGTTTGGTAAAGGCCCCCTGGATATCTCTATACAAATGTCCCAAAATATATTGTAAGACGTTGATATCTTTTTCTTGTTGTAATATAAACTTAATCGAATTCTTCCTGTGGGATTTTACCCCTAGAAATTCACTTCGTAAATGTAAGCATTGACGTCGTATGGCAGACGGTTTAGTGAGGACAGAAGATGAACGTCCTCGATTCGTCTCTTGGGAGTATTCGTCCTTTTCGTTCATTTGATAATCATCCTTCAACCACATTAGCGTGAATACCATAAAATTGACATTATAGAAACATTATGATGAGCATATTTTATGATAATCAACTGCTTAGTATTATTTAAATTGCGGCATGATGGTATGACTTTCAGGTCGGTGGTGAACAAACCCACAAGAATTTAGGTGTTAAATCCAATTCCCAAAATCATTTAAGAAGTACACGAATAGTTTTATTCACAATGTATAGTCTCTGGTTTAATTCACTGGTTTAATTTGTCGAAATTCATACAGGATTTGTTAAAAAAACGTAATTGAACTATTTTCTGAGAACCTGAAGGATTCTGCAAATCAGAAGTCATTGGAGAGGGAATTTTTGATTTACATGAAAGTAATCCAGCTTTCTGAATATTTGATAGTTAAGCACCCATTACTGGTTGCGCGAATGCGGAGTTTATTTACACAGGGAATGGAAACGAGCCAGTTCTTCCGGAGTCATACTAACCACGCTCGGCTGACCACTTCGCCTGCGAGTATTTGGGCCATAGGGTAGCAGCTGGCTATCAGATGCACGATGATTGGATTGCGTTTCCAAAAGTATTTTTTCTTCTTCCTCTTCGAATACGAGACAACCTTCATTGAGCAAGCCAATCACGTAATCGATCAAATGGGCCCAAGCACGGCGCACATCATCCGTGAATTCTTCGTAAATCAAACTTTCCCAAGTCATGAGGATGGCTTGTTTGAATACCTGTTTTGTTCCCGAAATTCCGGGCCATAGACACAATAAAACGAAATAGAGCATGTTTGATCAGATAAATACCAACGAAAAAAGTTGGATATTTACGTATATATATGAATATATGTTTTTTACACATCCTGTCCAGAAATAAAATGTGAATCCCGTTAAATAGATTTGCATATCCAGACATTTTAATCAAAACCTACGAGCTACGTTATTTTCCTCAGGTTTGCTACCGATACGGTTAATCTGCTCACGATCTGAAACGGGAATCTCGAGCATGGTAAGCGGCAACTACCATGGATAAATTGCATTAGTTACTCCTGTTTTGTGACTGGATACAATAGTGGATTCAAAGCTGAGGTCTTAGGAATAAACATTCTGAAGTCTTAGCGAATCTTTTTCAAAAGAGCTTCAAGTAATGGTAAAGCAGGTCAACAGAACTGTTTTAATGATTCCTCCCTGAGTTTTAATCATAAATTTAGTGATATTTACAACAAATTCGGCTTGCAAATAAAAGGGATTGTAATGCGGATGGCGCAAATGTTGCATAACGCAGTCGAAATATAACTAGCCAGATCAGATTTCACCATTTAGCTAGGTACAGGATTTGAGAGTACAACAACGCTTCACAATCTATTGTCTAATTTCGGTAAACATTAGTAGACCAGTGTTGGTTACGAGAAGGTTTACACAATTGCTTATTTCTGGTCCGAGCTCATTTGAACACTAGAGAGATGATCGGTACAGTAGCATAAGAATGTTTTATCACGGCGCACAGCACTAATGGGATTTAGAAGTAGTCCAAACAAACAAGGGATATTCAACTGATGCATTTTAAAACTGCCCTGAAATGAAATATCTTGTGCAAATACTCTGGAAAACCTTCCACTGATAAATTTTTAACAAGCACCAGTTACCAATGAATGTTCGGCCGCAGGGTCGACGTTGGTTATTGCCAACCGCATCCCTGAAAAAATAATGCTTTTAAATCAGCTAAACTTGACCAATGAAGCGGAATTTTCGGCCACTTAAAACAACCATATAACCGATGCATTCAGTCCCGTGTCTCCGAGAAGATCAGCTGAATAATGCTCAAGTGACACAATCATAAGAATATATTTACAGTGAGGAAATGCCTTTGATGATTAAAATGCAATCTATAAGTATCACCAGAAAAAACGTTACTAAATAAAGCGTTCTCATTCCGATTACCTTAAAATATTCCGTTTTCATTCCCGGAATAGCAGCGTGTCTTGCCCCAAGCAGCACCATTCGTTCATAGAAATGTTCCCGATCACCACCGTTTAAGGAAACAATGGCACTTGCAAAAACATCCATAAATGCCAGTATGTGTCGATTCCCCCGACCCACGTATTCATCAGAATCCAATCGAGGTTGGCTATATTCAGTAGGATTAAAAGTAAGCATGCACCTTTACTCTTGCCAGTCCATCTGAACCGTTAGCTAGTCTTATGAAAAATGGAAGCTGGTTTCAAATTTCTGAAAGATCTATCTGTTTCAAAAAGTCTGTGATTATTTATTGATGGCTTTTGCTTCATCCAACGACGCTGATCGGACGGTTTGCATTGGAAGAAGCTCAAATTGAAACAAATAATATCAACTAACAGCAGCATTTGGAGCAAGTTCGAAAAACTTGGTTGGGTTGAGTGTTTTTATTTTATTAATGATTTTCCGGTTCAGAATACTCACCTTTGAAGTTGGAGTGAAAACTGCTTTGAGTGCGGTTGTCCTTGGTTTTCGGAACGTCGACCTATTCATACTTCCAAGAAAAATCGTGTTTTAGTTGATACCTATTTCCATACACCTTGTTGAACAGACAGGTTCAGAACAGTCTTATCAAATTTGCGATCTTCAAAGAATGTCATCACACGTGAAAGACGTCACTATATTGACCTTATCTATTAAGTTAGTTTCTGTGTTTATATCACTTCCGATTATGAGGTTTCGCCACGGGTAACCTCGTTTGTAATCCAAAGTAAGTATATTGCAGGTGGTTACATTTATCAACCCATCCGTTCAAAACCCTAACTGGTGGCATCTTTCCATTGACTGTAGATTAATTGGTTGCAGCCCAAGAACTCATTAAACGAACAGGTATTATTTGTTGTTGTTGTTTGATAGCAGAAAGAGTGAGAAAACAAGAAATTCCAGACTGTGTAAGGTGTTACTATTAAGAATTAAGATTACTTACTGCAACACAATGTGGGCATGACTATGGAGTCAATCTGGTGCTTGGATAGCCTTTTTGGTAGGTATGTCCAATGACAGTCAAAAAACCACTAGAAGGTGGCCCATCTCCCTAAGCGTGTAGTGTGAAATTGTCTTATCTGATATGCTTGTTGACAATTGAGAGAATGAAAGATCATCGTAAATGTAGATCACAACCTTTTGATTGGACGAACAAGTGCTAAACAAACTCTTTAGGTGCGTTAAAAGGCGGATTTCGTTGATCTCTCCTGAAAGGTGCACAGGTACTTTACCAATGTCGATGGAATTGATACTTAATGTTTGGGCAACCAGCTTTCGTTGTTAGGACCGGGCTGAAAAATGCCTGTTCAGATATACCCTAAGCCAAACATATTCGACTGGTAAAATCTGTACGGAAATAGGTGGATTTTCCCATGGATTAACGAAGTGTTATATGATAAGATGAGCTTGCATTGACACCACCAGCTTGCGCAAGTCGTACTGTCTAAATCTACTTTATTAAGTTGACAATGGTGTTCTTATTTAATGAGAATAATTTCAAGGCCTGGTGGCTAGCTCAAGCTGAACAGAATAGGGGCCGCAGAGTGAGAAACCATTGAACAGGACCCAAATAGACTCAAGTTTTCAGACAAGCATAGAATCAGCTATGCGAATCATGGATCAGTTTCGCGTGATCCATTAGCACAAATTCCAAACCGCAGACGATAGCAGCATTGTTCGTTTTGCACCCACTGTGTGCGAAAGAAAATAAGTAATCCATGCATTACAAACTGCTTAAACAATGACCTACTTTTGTATGTTGCTTCTTAATAAGTTACTGAGAACGGTTGTCTACTTCAAACTTATAAACCTTAGAAATTAGACTCGCGTAATGAAAACTAAGCAGCCAAATCCGTAGAAACTTTTGGGTAGATTTTGAAATTATCTGACAAGTGGTAGCATTATTTATTGACAAATCAGCAGAACAATTAAACATTACAAGCGTTCAGCGTCATTTAGAAAATTGACAAACTACGTGCATCTATGCATTCTAAGAGCTGCAAGACTGGCCGAGGAATCACGAGTAGGATTCATATGGAATTCACATTTGCACGTCGAACTGAATTCGGATTCCGGTTTTATTTCTGATGACATCTAATTTCCGAATATTTTGTTTTTTATATGAGTAATTAAACTTCTGTTTCTTCTACCTTACTAGAAACAACTGAAAAAACACGAACAACTTTGCAAAGTGGCTGTCAATGAGAAACAGTGTGTTTGGTAATTCCAGGGCTGATCGCTGCACGTTTCAAGCTGGTAGGCAAGAAGGGTGACATCTACGCCTTTAATTCAGAAAGCGAATGACTCAAGCCAATGGCCAGTTCATGAAAAATCCACTAAGGAACAGGCGATGAAATTGCTACCACAAATTAGTATAAGAATAACGTAGAAACCATCTAGAAAGCGAGTATAGAAAGAAAATTAGTATCCATTTGGCAGTAGCACGCTCGTTTAGCCAGTCAAGCAAAATAGTTAATCTGCCTACGGGATACTGTGAGATCGAGTCACCTGCACATTGGGCCATCTCTGTGCTATTTACACCAGATCACCAGCTTTAAATTTTAACACAGCTGCTCTAGAATAAACCAACGTGACGGATCGTATGTTTACCATCTGGCCTTTAAGCGAAAAGATGGAGTTAAGATTTAATTACATTCAGAATATGCTATTTTTCCTTTCGCATTTTTATAGTCCTACCACTTGCCTTCATTTAGTAGGGTTACTTTATTTCGCTTTGTTGAAGCACCTAGTTAATAAGCGGTTGCACTTCTAGCATTACTATGCAGTAGAACAAAAACTACAAAGATTTTATAATATAACTTTGCATTTCTTGGCTATCCGTTGTGTTTGCATCCAGATAAACGGTAAATTTACGGCCAAAAAATAAACCAAGCCGCACAGCCTTGCTTTTATTTATTGAAAAATATCTGGGCAATATTGCAAAACGTGCCATGGATTAGGCTGTTTGTCTGGTATTTCTGTCCAAAGAAACGTTTTATAATGAACACGGGAAGATATACGATTCAAAATACGTTTACTTCACTCTTTACATCTTTTATCTAGTTGCATTTTCGTCGCGTCATCATTTTTTGTTCACTTTTGAAGTAGTTCTTGCGTGAAAGTGCTAAATGACCTAATGAACAGATATTTTTTTGAACCTCACCCACGAGCACCACCCAACAATGATGTGAAAAGAAACGTTTATTTTGATCACGCGTCAATCGCGATCGATCTTTTTCACTTTGGTATGGAGTCCGGAGTTGGCGATCAGGCTGAGGAATGCTGAATGCCGCACTTCGTTTCCCAAAGCCGTTTATCGTGCGCTGAAAACGAATCACACTTTATTGAGTCAGGTAGCTTGCCATCTGTCTGTTGAAATGTTTCACACACATGCTCACCAAGTAAAGCTATCTCCAAATCGCAAGACGCTTTTGGGTAACCTATATTTTATTTATTGTGATCCTTGTATTTATAGGAATGGCAGTCACTGAAGATGATCTTTTGCTAATCCGCTTTCTGCAGATATACTGTTTGCGAAATCTATTGTATCCCATCCCGTCACAGTACGAGTTACCATGAGTAAAGGTTAAAATAAACAAGCCATGTCAAAGAAGATTAGAGGATAAGGTCTAACTGCAAAATAGAAGTCAGCTATTTGCGTAGTTTTGTATCTGAGGTTTGCTTTTGAGCGAAATTCGGACTACACACTAAACTGGCAGTCATAAACTTTCATTTAGTGCAAAACAGCAATAAAAATCTCGGTGTTTAATGTATGAATCGACTCCAATCCTACCTATGGATTTGACAAAATGCACGGTCTCGCAACTTTCACGGTGCTAGATGTGCAGTCGATGCATTCCTGATTGAATCTAATGTTCCCCAGGACAAAAATACGCATATGAGGTTAGAGGAAGCGGGCTCATGCTCTTGCAACTTGTGTGTATTTTTTAATGAGAAATCTATGAATACCAAATCACGCTGTTACATAATCGGTACATAATATGTAACTTTTTTTAGATACCAGTTGAAATAGCGCTTATCAGTGTACGGAATTTCACTGAAAAACTGTTGCGTTATCTATGTGGCGTTAGTCGTAATCGGTAATCTTAAAATTTCATTAATTTCTTTTTTATTGAAATTTGCTGTAAAATCTCTAAGTAGCTGACTAGTTTAACTAGATGATGTGCTTCACTTGTGAACTCACCAGTCATTTGCGACCAACCATCTAACGACGAAGGTGCCATAAGATATGGGTACGTTCATTCATTTATTCATGCAAAACAAATTATCTTCTCAACCTGTCGATAAAATCTGTCACCGTTTCTGTGCATAATCCTCAGCACATCCAATGTGCCCTAACTCGGTGGCGAAATTAGATCGGATGACTGATCAAAATATCTTAGCAATTAGATCAAATGAGCAAGCAACCAATGTTTCATACAAACCATCAACAATTCATAGCCTCCTTACTCAACATTGCATACCACGTAAAATCTGCTCCTACCTAAGTGTTCCTTATTTGGAGCAATTAGAGAGGTTCATTTATAAATAACTGTGTACCATAACCCGCTGCACTGGTTATTTCACAATCTCGATTAACCGAAAATCTGGACAGAAAATTCTAGACGTGCCGATCGGTTACACTTGAGAAGAGGAAGCATGATATCGACGGTTACCGGTATTATTCGGATGCTTCAGTTTAAAAATAACGAAAAGCAGAAAATGGTAAAACAAAGTTAGGGCTTGTAATTGCAGTCTACAACTTAGTATGCAGTTTATTTTGGGCTCTGCCCAAAAACTCAAAGGACCAATTCTTTATTTGTCTGGACAGGATATTTAACAGGTCCAGGGGTTTATTGAGCGACCGGCATTTCGGGAAAATTTTAGTTTCCTGCTGGATTTGCTTAAAGATTTTTGGGCGGGTATGTAAAAGGGAACAACACTACAAGAACTGAAAACAGTTACGTGATGCGCATGGAAGCCGAATCGGTTTCAGCGAACAGAACAGGAACATTTATTTATTCACATTCAATCCATCAAAGAATGGCCGGTGAGATAAAGTGTCACTATAGGTCCTTAAATCGAATCTGTTTTTCCGCAATATTGTTAAAAGCTAATGTACCCGATGCTTCCACCATAGTCCTTTTTAAATGAAACTGTTTCGTCGGTTTTTCAAGGTCAGCTTAAAAAAGCTACTTTTATTAATCGAGCCGAAGAAGACTTCATAAGTAAGTTGTTGAAGGACTACTTACAGCATCTTGTGATTTTGGAAAATGCAAAAGAAAAATGACTAGGTGGATGAGCAATTCAAAAGGTCCGGTTGTTTGAGAAAAAGGTAGAAACAATTTTTTCCTTTCAAAAGTATAATGGGTAAAACTTTAGGTGACCACATGAAGTACACATTTTTGGCAAAAAGTGATTAAGTAAATGAATATGTGCAACGAACAGGACGATTTGTCTGATTATACAAGTTTTACTAACCATTTCAATATTAGGCAGTAGCGTCTTTTTATTGTATTGTGCGACCATTTGCACACAGGAAATGTCGCAATTTAGTCAGAAATCATGATAGAATATTTGTTACTAGTTACACAAATCACATTTTAGAAATGAAGAAGAAAGGAAATCTATCGAGGGGATGGTTTGGGCACTTAAGATAGGCTGCTCAGGAATTCGGCTGAAGGACGGTCACGGTTTATCAAAATACATGCTAAATAAAAGAGTGCAGTTCCTTTAGATGTTGATTCTAGAGGGCATAGAACGAAAGACGGACAGTGTTGAAACATGAGAGCAGCACACTGAAAGATCGTTACGCAGAGGATGCGCGGGATCTGAAAGCATTTTGTGAGCAAACGTTTCACAAACGGATATGTAGCGATCACATCTTAATAAACAATTCGTTTATCTTAATGAAAAATGAATGGACATTAATTGGCAGTCCTTGGTGAAAAATTTTAAATTAATTTTTGTGGAAGTCCGCAAAAACACGTGAACAGTAATAAAGGGCTGGGAAGTGTGAAATGGCAGATAGTGCTATGTTTCATTGTGTAATTTGGAGACCTTCACCGTAGTGACCTTTGAACTGCGCAAACTGCATACCCTACTCACTCAGCTCTGGATTAAGTGGTACTTTTGTGTTCGTGGTTGAATGAATCTGTGGTAAAAAACTGTTACATTTTAGTAGTAGGAGATTGAATGTTTACATGAAATAATTCACCATGTGATATCATCACTCAACTCAACATAAAGAAACCATGGAAGCACTGTACAGCTATTTCATCCTTGTTAGGATTCATCAGCAGTGCATATCGACCGCGCCCGAACTGGGACGCGCGTACCCGAACAAGGACGAACGATTGTGAGTCGAACGCCTTAGCCATTACGCTACCGGGCAGGCTCTGAACGGTTTGTTGAACTTCACCACATGATGTTGCACCTATCCGTCACTGGTTTGCACGGTTACTGTCCGTTACCTCACAGCGATTGACCCCTACTGATAGATGACTTCTGTGCAGGTAGCCTAAGTACGACGAAGGCTTTTGGTATGACCTACAGAGCTTGATTACTCGATACATTTTAGTAGTAGGAGATTGAATGTTTACATGAAATAATTCACCATGTGATATCATCACTCAACTCACCATAAAGAGCCTGCCCGGTAGCGTAACGGCTAAGGCGTTCGACTCACAATCGTTCGTCCCGGGTTCGCGTCCCAGTTGGGGCGCGGTGGATATGCACTGCTGATAAAAAACTGTTCTAGAACAATCGATTTTATTGTGCAATTACGCTTATTTTCTATCTTAGAGAATATCACAAATCCACGCCATATCATGATGTCTAATATGAGCTCATCTGGATAGCCGAAATATTAGCATAAGTGAATCAAGCTTATTGAGTTCAGGTTTGAACCCGAGTTGAATAAGCCATATATTTGCTTTTGATGTCACATAAACGACAAAATGGATGTCCTCACTTTACAATCAAGGCTAGCGCTCAAGCTGTTAGGTTATTTGTATCCTAGGCAACTTATTCCTGAATTTTTTCTGTTAAAATCTGTCGAAATCTCCCACTGTCTTTCTCCGATCGGCCGGAGCAAACAAATTTGAGTGAATTCACAGTTTTTGTCGAAATATACTAAAACATTCACTAGACATCATCTGAGGATGTAGTCATCACCGTCGTTTGTGTCAAAAATGCGTTAATCTGTTGGTCGATTTAAGGCTAAGTTTGAATTCGTAATCCATTCAAAACATCGTCTTCTCATTTTGAAGAAAACTGAATCATTGTGGACGCCAAGATACTTGAAATGAGGAGGAGAATGACCGAGACTGTATGATGTAAGGATTGGTCAAACAGTGTGATACCTCACTGACTTGAAATACTAGTACATTGAATGATAAAAAATGGGAAGGCATATGGATTTGGAAAAATCACTGAATATAAGTGGAAATCCCTAAACATAAAGTGTGATATCACTTAGATTTGGTGTGATAAATAAAAAATCTGGGCCCATTGAGAACACTGGGCTAAGCAGAATTAAATTTGGTCGATGTTCTTCCCTTATAGGAATCTACTTTAATTCAGTCTTCAAGTGTGCTGAAACAGCCGAATGATAGTTTACAACTGAAAGTGTAAAGGCATACACAAAAGGAAACGAACTAACATGACACTTACTCAGGGGAGTCTTCAATGCTCTAATCCAAGCAAAAATGTGGTCGAAACCGATCAACGAATTCCCACTACCTGATTCCGTGCATACAGATGAAACATCAACTAAAGTGATTTGTTATCTGAATTGGTTCACTCTTGTTAAAATATCCTAGCTACATGCAAAGTGTTAATATTGCATCTAGTTAAAGAAAATCGTGATGAAGTGGTCATCAAAAGTAGCTCTAGTTTAGGGAACTTTTTGGTGTTGCGATAAAACGTTCCTGAAAAAAATTTCTCGCGCCACTGTCCGCTGGCTGTCTTCTACTAAGTACTTTGGTTGCTTCAAAAACAGATATCACAAGATTCGCTAACACTGATTTCCAAAACAGGGCGTGTTGGCATTCGGTGTTCGGGGGCTGACTGCTCTTGCACCCTCCAGTGATAACACCTAAAATAGAAACGTCTTCGTTTCATTGCTTTCTCTTTTTTAATGGACCACTCTTTTTGCTCCTGACCAAAATAAAATTAACATGTGATTTACAAAACTGCAAGAAGTCTGTAAAATTGCAAAACTTCTCGTGAATATTGCACCAAATGTCCAAAAATTATCATTAGGGAGAAACGACATAAATCGTCGTTCTGATTGTGACTACTATAGAGCCTTTGCAATTTAATAACATCGCACCCACCAGTAGTTCGCAGTTATTTACCAAGTGAACAACCCCACACATGGCATTAACTGTGGGCAGAAATTCTCCCGTTTCTCATTTCCAAGCCTGAACGACGAGCAAAGCGGCAATCTTGGTTTTAAGTACATTTTGATGGTGCCAACACTCGAATTAATCGGGGCGTATCTAGGACACACTTGGTTTATTCCAACCGTTTGCTCATTTCAATCAGCAAATAAAAAAAAATTGAAATTAGGCGGCCAAAACCGAGGAGGATAGATTTTTGTCAACTTGAAAACACCCACCCACTAGGTACTCTTTGGGTTGGCTTTTGCCACCATCGTTCACTGTCTAGGCAGATTTCTTCCAGTTTTTCGTGTACGATATTGGCAGTTTGGTGCGTCATTCATACTATCATTTGGATTTTTTGTCATACTGATCAAAGGTATGCACAAACGAATTTCCTCCTGTAGTATTTTCAGTTGTCAGACAAACTGTTTAGCAGATACACTTTCCGCTTTTAGAGAAACATGTATTAAACCAAAAGTCAAACTCCAAACAACTAATGGCGGTTATCACCATTATGTAAATCAGTGTAAACAAAATGACTACATTCGTTTTCTCAGAAAACACTGAATAAATATTTTTATGTTGGTAAAAGGAATGCGTAAACAAACAGTGTTAATATCTCACCGTATCTGAAGTTCTTTACCCTTTGTAAAGCACAAACTAAGCATTTCCATTAATGCTATCCATGTTAGACGCATAGCACCAGGGCCCTTGTCAACCAACTGCCAAATTCTAGACGAAATTTATGTCTTGAATCATTTTATAAGACAATAGCATCAAATTTCTAAGACAACTTGCTGATTGTTTGTCCCTTTTTTATATTATAACTTGGTCCTCTGGCAGTATCCAAAGAAACGAAAACATGACTTTTTGATATAAATACTGACGCAAAATAGAGGTTTGCACGGGCACAAACCATATCATAAAAATTGAAGACGACAATCTGTTTTAAAAAGCTTTAAAGCGGATTTCCCAAGCAAATTTGTTTATACTTTTTAGTGTTAATATTAGCCGTCAACATTGCAAAATCCATCTGACTTTAACACCTGCCTTAGACACCAAATATTAGATCGCCTGTTGCGGCCCTTGATGGGATATCATTTGCCTAGGAAGCTAGGCATTCCCCGATATTCCATATTTTCCTCTTACATAATTTCCACGGTTGACAAAATTTTCGTTCGATTTCACTTCACGATAAATCAGGTAGATGCGTTCAACGTTCAAGAAGCATTCCGGTGTTTTGCGAACCAACCAAGCCTGTCTATTTTAGATAATAAATCCTACGGGAAATGTACAGCGACAGGTAATGTCACCTGTTTCGAATTACATCCAAATCAGCGATAAACGATGAATGCATAGAGCGACTGCCACATCTGTCTCTAAAAATATGGTTTCAGATTAATGAAAAAGTGCTTAGTTGGAATTCGGTACAGTTGCTTTCCACTAACCTAGTTTTTACTCATGCATACCGATTGACTGACTGGAAGGACAGATATTTATGTTCGCTTAGCCAAGAATTGTGAACAGTTATAACCCTTTCAAAACATTTGATTACTGTTTCCTAAAGTCGACATTGACCTTCAAATGTTGCTTATAAGGTGGAAAGCCGTGAATCCTCTTCGAAGACAAGGAAACCATTGTTTGATATGAATAGCCCGAGACATTCGGTGAAGCCAGATAAGGTCGCCTCCATGAGAAATAAAAAAATATAAAGTAGTTGCCACCTTGATTTTAATTATTTGTCTGACATTCGAGCTGACTTGAACGAGGGCCTCAGGACCTCAGGGCTACAAATCAAAAGAATCAATAAGCTGGAGAGTGACAAAAAATGTTATTCGGTAACTACACCATGCGCTTACGAATAGAAACATTATATGGACAGGAATGCAGATAACGCGATTTCATGTTTCCACCAAGTTGCACAAATCGTACTGTAATCATATTTTTTAAGGAAAGAGATAGGAAAAATTGCGTAAAAATAGCCCCATTATCCGAGAAATACTTACTCGAAATTGAAAAACTTTGGCAGTTCGGGAAATATGCTGAACGCATTCCGGAATACCAGCCAACCATTTTCCAGACGATTCGCATCGATCAACGGCCAGGTCGAAAGAAGCACATCTTTTTCGAACTCCGTGAATTCGAGTTCCGTTTCTGGCCGAATGCATTGATAGTTTATGGACTTCTCATCCGCCACCAAATGGCCATCTTGTTGACTGCAACTGCTTTCAGGAGTTATTTGACTTATTTCGCAGCTGGCTGGTTTCAACGTGACTCGCCGGCCGGAGCTGGAAACTGTGGAATTTCCTGTGGTCAGCAGCTGCAGCGGTAGGCTTAGGCGCTTTCTCGGAAGACGAGGCTTTTCTGAATAATAACGACTTTGTTCCGCTCCCATTAATGTCTTTGGTTAGGACGATACCATCACACTGAATGAAAAATTGGTACCGACTTGTCAACAGCTGCTCTCGACGTTAATCTAAGCCACTTGTGATATTCTGCTGCAAGTTTATAGACTGGATTCAGGAAACTTTTTGTGGAATAGGATTGTTTGTCATTGTTCGAATAAATTTGAGCTCCCAACTAAAAAGGCGGCTTCTCCGATTGGCTCTCTCCCTTTTCATTGATCAAATTATTCTCTCCTGTAAACCAATAGGTGTGCAGCAAAAATGTCACGTTCTAGCCCCACCCACCAGTGGACTTGTTCTACTAGGCCATAATGTAAATGCAGGGTTTTTCTATCCAGGCAACCCATCGTAGCCGACATGACCTTATAAGTAGACTTGCTTTTGGGCATGTGATGAGGTTCCTGCACAAACGGTAGTCTTAATTATGGACTGTCACTTTTGTTTAATTTTAACACGATTTCCACACTGTAATTTGAGGAAAGTTCCAACGGTGAAACGAAATTTTGCATGAGATACAGGCAGTAATCGCGGACCAAGTTGACAAGAAAAAATATTGGGACCACGTGACCAGTTGCACTTCGAAATTTGATTCATTTCTCTTATCCGAGCTTGCTGAAGCAGAACAAGAATAGGACGGACAAAATAGTTTTCTTGTTGCATATCATTAAGGAATTAAGTGTTTCTTTGTGTGAAACCTGATGTTTGTCCATAGAGAAATCAAACTGCCGAACCGTTTTTCCTTTCTGGACCATTAACTTTGACACATTGGAGGTAGCCATACAGAAATGTTTCCAGTAAGCAGTGTAACGGTTTTGACAGGATTCATGCTTGGCAGAAACCAAGGAAAATTAACGTTCGATAATTGAGTCTTAATTCCTCATCTGCGAGGATATATTATTCTAGCCGTAGTCAAACCAGGAAGCAGGGTAAATGGTGACTACCACCTCAGAGTTGGACTGTTGTATCTACTTGAGCATCAGATCAAACCTGTATTTGAAATAATTAATAATGCGGCATCAACATCAAACTCATAAGAACAGTTTTAAAACTATTGTTACAATAAGGCTGCCTACGTAATAATTGTCTACCGCGAGAACCGAACGATCTGAACAAGCAACATGCGGTCATGTACAAACACTGACGATTGTGCGTCACATTTTATTATTTCAATGTTTATTTAGCTATTAGCAACTGGCCTGGAAGGCTCTGCTGCTAGGAAGACATTCAAAAGTTGGTCCTTGTCTTCGGGTTTGCCTTACAGCTCCATAACGGTGGATTTTGATTGCAGATGGTTCTTTATTCCGGGAAACCTTTTGTGGAGTGGTGTTTAGATGTTTATTCAAGCTTATTGCCGGGTATTCATTCTGCACGAAGGCTAGTTTCATGGAGCTCCGCAGTGCTTTGCATTCCATGATAATTAAATAATTTACGTTTTAACAGGAAATGAAAAGTATTATACGAGCGCACGATTACTTAGTGATGATAGATTAGACAAGCATTAGTTAAATTTCCAGAAACGATTGTAATTTTACACTAAACAGCATTTTTCCCCAGTTTATTTAGGAGGTGAAAAAATCAGTTCATTTTGCCAACTATACCAGATAATTTCGGAATAGTGTGTTTTGCATCATGATTATTCCAAGGCTCGGAAAATTGACAAACCGCCCTTCGAAAGTATTCTTCATTTGATATCAGCACTCAGCTCGCTACTACGAAACTATGGCTTCTTTGAAGACAGCGTAAGTTAGAAGGGGACAAATAATTAGTGTGTAGGTGCAACAAAGTGTGGTCAAGTTAAATTAACCTTTGAGAACCTGTCAGGTGCAGTAATAATTGATGCTTTCGACTCCTAGCCCTTCGTCCCGGGTTTGCATCCTAGTTCCAGCACGACGGAAGTGCACTGCCACCCATTTCCTAATAAGGATGAAACAGTTGTACAGTGTTTCCATGTCTTCCTAACAGTCAGTTAAGCTTTGTCACAGGGAGAATAATTTTGTGGATTCATTCATTCTCTTAATTTCATTATAAATCATTTCTTACCATTCCAACATAAGTAATACCGTCCAGAATTCCGTAAACCTGTGTAGTGAGACAAAGCAACAATTATATCTATGTTCAAATGAGGTGTTTGTTCTTTCTCATTTTACACTTTAGGTTGAGTTAACTGTTTGGAGTGCAGTAAAACGGGCTGTGATTAGAGAAAAAACATGCAGTTCTGCTCCCTGGGTATGCAGAAAATCAATAAAAGGTCATTCACAAGTTCGACAATGATCATCTGCGAATAAATGCTTAAACAAAATAACGTGAGTGTCGATCATTTAAGCAAAAAAACGAGAAACTATCACATTCCAAACTTTTCAGCTGACAATAAAGTTAAAATTAATGGAAATCAGTGGACTCTGTAAAATAAGAATTGATGGGGTGAGTAACAGCATCTAGGTTGTGCACTAAACCACTTTTGCGCCCACTAACAAAATCCCTCCTTTAGATGGATTCAGGTGCACAGCATAACCAGAGCAAAGGTTCCAGCCACTTTTCCGTTGAATTAAAGGTTTTTGAACAAAAACGTGAACATCCGTGCCCACAGTGACCAAAGTGAGCGACCTTAACAAATGTGACGGAAGGAAATGATCCGAGACCGGTTATGGAGCTAGTTAAAAAACGCTTGGGACTCACTATTGATAATGCTGCAAGTAAGTCTGCCAAAACCTAGAAAGATTCTTTTTGCCACCATGCTTGGTAGCTCCTTTGTTCGTTTCCGTCGATCTATGCTTTATTGGTCTCAGTCTAGCTTAAAGCCGCTCGGCTTTGTATATCAGACCAGCCGATGACCCTTTGAGTTACCTGATACATGTGGCGGTTTTGATAAAATAGAAGCCCCAAATCTACCTTGGAGAATGTTCATTATTGTTTACGGTCACTGAAGTTCAAAAGTTTATATCTTATGTAGTTGATAAAACACGGTCATGAATGTGAAAACTCATAAATTAGTGGCCAGTAGATAATATGACGATGAAGCATTATTTATTAATTCTCATTCTAATTCGCAGCTCTTTTAAAATTATTCGGAATGGTTAACCCGCCACTTCAATATTAGTCTCATTCTCGTAACTGTGAAATATTGTTGTTTCCTAAAGTCACATTTTTCATCATCTGTATCGTAGCGTGCAGCGACTTGCCGTGCTTAAACAAGGTACTTGCGAACAAACTTGTCCCAGATCCGGCTAAAGATGGAGGCTGATTTAACAACAAACTGGATAGGTTTAGCATTATACTGAATGATTTTCAGATAATTATAAATTTCAAGGAAAGGTTCTAAGAAGCTCAGGCTACTCAATTGAATCGTTAGGAGCGTAAAACG
This sequence comes from Fasciolopsis buskii, assembly GCA_008360955.1. NCBI lineage: Eukaryota > Metazoa > Platyhelminthes > Trematoda > Plagiorchiida > Fasciolidae > Fasciolopsis > Fasciolopsis buskii. The sequence goes on from LUCM01007992.1 coordinate 57,034, forward strand.
GATGGTAAGTTCATTTAAAAATCACATGGCAATAACCACGACCCCGGTCTTGTGCTTCCAGGGAAATTTCGTTCATCGATCCGCTTGTCAAATATACTACTAAGAAGAATAAGCTCAGACTACTTTTGAAAACTTGCAAAACAGAGCACCTGAGTCTCTATCAGAGAATCTACACTAATGTGGCTCGACAATCATATACTCTTACACTACATAATTCTCATAACGTGAAGATTGAAATCCAAAGTTTACAATTGACAGGGGAGTGGTTGGTGCAGAGTTTACAATATAAAAATGCTACGTTTCTACCTATGGAAAATACTTTTGACTTCGCTCTTAGGGACGAACTTGAGAAAAGGTCACAATTTTGTTATTACTAGTTTGGCTGACCAATTCAGCGACTAAAATTCATTTTGCCTTATATCCCGAAGATGTTCCCGGAAAGTCCCACAATTTCCCTTTTTGAATCGACTTTCCTCACTGTCTGACGCCAAATCTTTCGTGTCAGCCGGTCGTAATCACATTCGGTACCTTCTTGCCTCAGCACCAAACAAAGACGGGGCCACTTGCTTCTGAAAATTTTGAGACGAAGTTTGTTTATCCAGACATCCCATAACTTTAAGTGAGATATTATCAATGGTCTAATTGTCTTCAGGTATACTTGGACTACCTACTGGTTTACATTAACTTGGGAGATCGTAAGACTTTTCTGCGCGTTACTCTGCTATTGAAACGCGATTTAGTTTTAATATTCGAGTTGCGCACAGCTGTCAGATAGTTTGAACGACTGATTTTATTCAGGAGTACTGATGAATTAGTGTAGTTATCTGGCCAATATTGAGCTTGAGTAGGCATCAGCACGGTTTGTCAGAGGGAAGAATGCCCCACTTGGTGATACTTCCGATAGCAACCACTGCAAATGAGCCCCCTGACAACAGTATTTCAGCAATTTTTGAGGCACTTTTACGTCGGAGAAGTTCCTAGGTTAAAGCAACTTGGTGTTTTACTCCCTCCTGGAATGAACGACTTTCGCCTGCGCTGTCAAATGGTTCTGAACTGCAGACACGGGGTGTCACGTGCCAGTAACCAAGGGGCCTGACATTGATGATGATGATTGAATAACCCTTTACATCTTGGCTCAAGTAGGCAAACCAGTGTGAGAAAAAGTGGCTCCCCTGGTCCTCCCGCTTTGTGAGTAGGGTAAACTATTAGAAAGAAAATTAACGAGAGAATATGATGCAGAATGTAGAGTAAATCAAAATGAATCACTCTCCAATGCGAAACCCTTTTCTGGAAGCGCTTCAGATATTCTAGGGACACTCTATGACCTCATGGAATGCAAACCACAGACCGCGAGGCAACTACATAATTGTGCAGGCGTCAGTGTTGACCGAAACGTATCTGAGAATAGACCACTCCCCGCAGTAGGATGTGTCGTATCAAGTGCTCTTGTAGAAGAGGTTTGTGCTTTTGGGTAACAAAGGGTAGCGGAGGGCCAAACAGGGACTCTGATAAACCGTGAAGCGTAAGAGTTATCCGCCCTCCTCTACTGGCCTTTGAGAACTACCAAATGTGGAAATGATCTCGTTAGATGAAGATCTAAGACCTAGTAGATTCTTATGAGGTAATTTTAAACGTAAACTGAAATTTCAGTAACAGGATGAAGAAATAATATTATACCTTCTGCAGTACCCCAGGAAACAAGATAATCGTGGAACCAGATAAATCCTCCGCGACTTTTGTGGTCAGTTACGTCAAATTGCAGGCAGCCTTCTTGACGAACTGCTCGGAAAACCCAGACCAATAGCGAATCAGAGAGACGCGTCCGGAGATCATTCAATTTGACATGCGAGTTGTCAACTAGGTTTACCATGGATTAACCAAGAAAATGCCTTGAAACGCACCAGATAATTTTGTTTGATCTCCCGAAAAACAGTTGTATTAAACATGGGCAGAAGACATGGATCCCACTACTGGAATCGGACTAACTGCGAAATTTGAAGACCTTAATAAGCTTGAGCTGGAATTTCTTCTTGTCATTTTAAGTATCCGCGGAAGGACTCCCACAAAGATAAGATGAAACAAAGAGTTATACAGTGAATATAACAGAACGTTTAGTGTTCCATTTGGTGAAAATGTCCATGCACGATAACTGATCGGCATGTAAAAGGAGCCACTGATAAGACATGTAATAAATTTTGTTAGGACCAAATCGTTGATCGTTGGTGAGGAATGACAAGTTGGAGATTAGGCTTTAAATGTTTTACTTTGGGTCATGGTGCAAAGAATCCTGCAAGACGTATATTAACCTGGTCAGCAGTTGTGATAGTTCTCATTAGCCTTTGGTTTATCACGATTCCGAGTATGGTTGGCCGGGCTAGGTGGTGAGTTCGAAAGTGTGGCTTTCTGGAGGACGGATCGAACAGAAATTAATTAATAAATTAAAGAACTGATCGACATCAGTCACAGTCAGCCTGGTCATAAGTACATATAATCAAACAAACAGATACACAGATGTGGAGACGATTGCTGTCGACAGTACTGAGTATATCGACATCGACAATGGGTTCTCGGTTTTCCGTCTTCCCATCAGACCACCCGAGGAACAGGTCGCGAATAGCGACAGCTATTCGGCTCAAATTCAGTGAATAGCCTTCGAGAAAACGATTTTAAGAAGTGCCTCATCACCTGCTAGTTGCGATTTCTCAGAGGCTCAGTAGTTAGAGGATTGACGTATTCGCATGATCCCACCTTCGTTTCCTTGTGATTTCATCATCCAAATTGATCGCGCTTTCATATTGCTTACAACAAACAATAACAACCGTTCGGAACCTCTACATTATTATTATATTTCACCGTGGATATATGCCCTTCCCAGGAAAAACCAAACGCTTTTTAAATAAAGAATAAAATTGCGATTTCTGAGAAGACATTCTAACCAAGGCATGTCCATTGTGCTGTTTTTCACTACCAACCAGCTGTACAGGTGCATTTAAATAGATAAATGCAACTTAAAATTGTATCACTTAACCTTTTTCAAATAATTTCATGAACTCGCATAACGTTTGTTTTGCAGACCCAATATTACTTTTGCCGTTAGGTTAGGAAGCACATAGCCTAGCTTAACTGCGTGGCAAGAATTTAAGCGGATAGCAAAGAAAAGCTTATGTTAAGTTTGGCTGCTAATTTATTCTATGAATTTCTGCATGAGGCCGGTCCATATTGTCTACTGACCGCGAACAACCGACTCGCACATCTTTATTCAAAACTGGGGCTTTTTTCAATAAACTGAGTATTGGTTCACCACTGCTAATTGACAGCGGTTTTGCGGTAAACTGCACGCAAATGCGTTCAGACGTACATGACTGCACAGATTCAGTCAGACAATAACTTGAGCAGATCACCATCAAATGTGAATGAAGATATCAACCACTGGATTTCTTTACCAACTAACAGTGACAGTAAGTTTCATGCACAGTGTGTAAGTTGCTGGATTTTTCGCCTTGACATTTGACAAACATAAAGAGAGCTGTTTAGTAGTTTTCCGCTGGTCTCAGATTGAGACAACATGGTCGGGAGAGAGAAATCAAAAAATACGGACGAATGCAATCCAGTCGTGCCACATACTGAGTGCTTTTCAAAAGCAATGAAAAAATACCACGTGATCTCTTTGATTTTCTGCCGCCCGACGAAAATGAGTCGTTACTAGGTAGCTGGACTGCGGATAGGAGCAAACCGACTACATTACTTTGCAAGAGCCTCAGCTAGCCACCACAATCGGTCGGATTTGAAAAGTAAGCCGGAATCAGACACAAAAACAGGTAAGTTGTTTTTATTAATATGAAGGGTTATCTCGGTTGAACCAGTGATTTTGTTGTCTAGGGCTGAATCGCTTAGGTTAATGGGACAGGCGACCATTTACTGGTGAAAAAATGAAATAAAACATCTCGAGATAGGAACGACTGAAACACATAAATGTGCGTATATACATTTATATATATATATATATATATATATCTATATATATATAAACGAACATGATGCTGACGCAACAAATTGCCAGCCACACAGCATTTGCACAAATGACTTCAGCTCTAAGCCATATTTCTCAACGTCTTCAACCAACGACAGTCTTGGGTGCTAACCACGAAGGAGAGAAACACCAACCGAGGCGGAAGTCGAAACCGACTTCTTCAGACCTCTACATTAAGTCATAACCAGACCTCCGGGTCACTTCTCCCAGCCTTGCCCAGTAAGTGCAAAAGAGCAGGTAAACGCAATACGTGACCAAGCCAGCGAAGGTAACGTAGAATGATTGTCTCAGTCAGAGGACGAATGTCTGCACCCAACACATCACGACGCACTTCGTCATTGCTCACCCGATGTTCCCACCGGACACGAGCAATGCTTCGAAGACATCGGTGGTCGAAGGCAGAAAGTCGCTGGGAATCCTCAACGTGAAAAAGCCAAGTCTCATAACCGTAAAGAATAACATTACGAGATGCGGCACTGTACACCCTTCCATCGGGGGGAAGTCGAATGTCGCAGCGACGCCCCAAGTGTCGCATGTCCGCGGAAGCTACTCAGACTTTGCTCGAGGGCCGAGATAACTGAAACTAATGAACACATTTAACCAGTTTTCACAATAGGTTAGTATAGGCATAGGCTTCTGTCAGTCTTGTAAAAGTAGATTCACCTTGAAGGTGCAACACATACACCGTGTCTGGATATCTTAAATTGTAAGCAGTCTAAGGCACTTTAAATTGCCTGTGTATCGCCATTCAGCAAGGCGATATCATCAAAAAATCCTAAGTGAAAATTTCCCTTCCCAGGGGGCTGTCCAACTTTACCGTTTAGATGACCAGGTAAGACTTTCTGTGGAACATCCCCTATGAAAAATTAAAAAAATTGAAGTATATGTTTGCTGTATTCTACTGGAAACGGCAAAGCTTGACGAAATCTGTCCATAAGCCCTAACCCAGTCTGGCATATAACGGCACATCTCTTTGAGAACTGACACATTTCTTATGTATTCCCTTTCTCAACTAACAATGCAATAGTGCAGGCCTATCAAAGCCTTTGCGAATATCCAAGTAGACGAAGATAGTTGATCTTTGGAAAGTAAAACGGTTTTCCAGCAGCTGGAGGCAAATGAAGATTTTCTCGATGCATTTACCATCAGCATCAGACCCGAATAAATCGAGAGCTATCATCGATAACAGCTGTAACTTTGGGGAGCGGTAGCCAACCCGAATGGCATTTGAAATTGATATTTGCCATTAAGCAAAACTTACCCTAGTCTGGAGGCACCTCCAGTTGCCAATACTCAGGTGCTGGATTGAGTTCGTTTGAAAGCTAGTCCCACCTGATATTCCAAGTTGTCACGGTTAGGCGGAAGGGCAAAGCTATTCTTGTAGGGCACCTTGTTAGGTCGGCGATAATGGATGCACCATCTCAGAAATCCAGACGCTTTTATCATCGGGACAAGGCATAAATAATGTGGCTTTTCTAAACTTGTCTCTTTCTGATTATGTGCATCCTGGTGCTTCAACGCAGGGGTTCTAACTTATTTCGCTTTTTCGCGAGGAGTACAGTTTGCCTTAACATACAGTCTGTTTGCATTGGTACGCTAGTGCAAACTGAAAAGTTATAGCGTTATTCCTAATGTGAGAAACAGACGACATCGACAGGTTATTATTGCAGTTTCTTGACATCCTTTGGCCTGGTTCATAGTTCAGCTTCAGCTGGCTGAATGCGTGCGGCACCAATTCATGAGTGGTCGATAACTTTTAGCATTCTGGTCGATACCAGCTTCGAAATGACTCAGAAACACTCAGCAATGCATATATACCGATTCACAATATAGAATGCTTTGTAGATTGTTGTCGTGACTATTGGGGTACATTTCGTTACTGCAGTTTTGATGTGACATAAGCACACGGTCAGTAATACCTTAAATTTAATACACAGGTAGAACAGCGCGAGCGAATTCAAGTGGGCTCACTAAAGAGTACTCGGACTGTAAACTCTCACAATATTATAGATTCATTGCTTGGTCCAATACTCACCCATCGAGTAAAGAAACAAAATCGTTTAATACAATACTGGTAATCACAAGTGAGCCTAATAAAAAAAAAGGATTCCAGAAGCTTTGGTCAGTCATCTGCTGGGGAAGGGATTCATAACAAATGATCGTATTTATGCGGTAGCGGTATATTTTTGATAATTAATTACCTTGCAAATCGTCTCTGACATCAGATGAATTAATATACTCATCTCTACTAGGATTACCTTGAACTTATACTCGCTTCGGCGACGGATATATTTTCAACTCCACAAAATTATTAAAATCAAAGGAAGTAAGTTCCGTGACATCTTTTACGCGCACGTATTTGAAGCGAAAGCATGCTTTGACGTAAATATTAAGTAAAGCACAACGACATTATTAGGCACAGCCTCTTTGTTAGCCTAGATATGGTAGATAAATTTTCCGTTAGGAAATAGCGCATACTGGACCTCCGGTTTTGAACAAGCCTCATTCTGTAGTTTAATATACAGTGGCAGTCAACTTCTATTTCTGAGATCAGCTCCCAATGAATTCACCGAATTTTTTGGGGCTTTTGAACCAAGAATATCCAAGCCATGCTGCTTTAATGAATCTGGACAAAAATGGTTGTCACCATTCGTTTTCTGTCTTCCTGAAGCTTTAATCATTTCTGCAACAAAAGCTAGCTCTGTCTTCAGCTACTTAATTTAGAGATCAAGACAAGAGTAAAGTACACACGTGGTTACCAGCGTACCTAAAGATGAACTTCAATTTCGTTGGTTCCGTGATGTAAATACTTTAAAAACATTCAGAAGTTAGAATCACTGCGACAATTTACGATTTATGTGTTTATTTCAATACTGAAACGAATAACAGAAAATTTCACATTTCGTTTCGCAAGAATTATGGTTTGCATGAGTGGAAAAGTAAAAAAAATGGGAAGGGTACTTATTCAAGATATAACTTATTTTTCAGTTTCCCTCCGTGAATAAATAACCAGGATTAAAGACACAGAAACATGCCGCTTGGAAATATAAGTACATAGAGGCACTGCGACTACTGGTGAGCTACGTTCAGAAACGACTTTTCCCCATACCAAATCCAACAACGTTTTTCAGTGGCTCGATGTTGCACATATCTATGCACAACTTGCTTCTGCCGAACTAGCTGCAGTCCAGAAATCATGGCTAATGTTACCTGTAACTTCATAGAGAGGCACGATTGACCACCGGCCAAACCTTAGAGACTGGTACTATTTCATCTAGCCATAAAAAGCTGTTCAGTTAGAAACTGCCAGGCATATGAAGAAAGGTTACCTATTAAATAAAATGCTACAAGTTTTCGGTAAGATGTGCTAGAAACAGGACAGTTTTACGCATGCAAAATGATACAGACTGTAGGGCAGAAATTCACGCATTCTGGCTTGCCTACTGTGATTGACCACGAAAGAAGTCCAGAAGCTATCGTTGTTGAATATCGTAAAAATACTACGATCCAAACGCTATTTGTGCTGCTATGCATCTGGTGTAAAGCTTCAAACCTGGGCTATTCCAGAGCCAAGATTAACGACGATTAATTTCTTTTAATGTGCAGTCGAACCCTTAGCCCGTGAGCTCGATAAAATGACACTTGGGATGCACCGTTAGGTAAAAGTAAAAGCCGTAGACGGCGATGCACTGAAATTCCATCGTTTTCTATTTTGGTGCCGCAAACGATGCACTTTTCCCAACACAATGTGATATCCAAATGCCAGTGAAGTTTGCGTTAAAAAATACAACCGACATATTTCACATCCTTTTAACGTTTAACAACGGTGGAGGTATCAGTGCAAATGTTTTCGATAAACCTGGTAGAAATGAGAAATTTTCGATATTCAACGTTGTTCCAGGATCATGGAAGCTGGAGTGAGCACACTGGAGTGAGAAAGAATAAGTGCCACAGTAGGCTACAAATAAATTGTCGTTGAGCACCCAATTGCACCAACACCAGACGTTCCTTTAATTTGAACATTGTAGCCCAAAACTTGCTCACAAGACCATAAATATTGATTTTCCTCAATATTTCAACCTTACGGTCGACCCATCAAAATACAGTCTGGTGGAGGCAGCTACGGATTTTCAATGAAGGATAAATTTTCAGGTGACCTATCCGCTACTGACGATTATTATGAGCTATTGAACATCTTCTCTGAGCTTCTCGTAATTAGCGGCGTTTTGTCCCAGGTTTCCGCCGACGTCATATTCAGGCCTCCAGCCCTTGTCGTCCTGATATATGGCGTCAGATAGACGCAAACTATTTGGGGCTGAAATTCATCACATACTGGGTATGAATATTATTCAACCTTCACTTACCACATGGGCATCGCCACATGCATGCACATGCATAGGTTCTTCGACGTTTTGGATCATTGGCGATTGTCCGGCAATAAACAACTGCACTATGCCGAGTGTTACCTCAGTACTCCCATCCAAGATTTTACGAACAACCTAAATTGCGGTATCTCGGGCATAACCGATGTTACCGCTCACTTCCGTAAGCTGCCGGTAGCTCGGTTGACGGAATTTTCAGCTAAAAGAGACGGCGCTGTACTTCAACAAAAGTAAAATTTGTTTAGCCTCCCCTAGGGCTTCTTTTGTGATTGAAGCGAGTTGAATCCGGATAAAGCTCGTTTTGGAGGGTACCACTAGCAACTTATTTGTTTCTCATTGTCGGCATATACCGGAAGGAATATTGGTCACGGATTTACAAATCACAAGCCTGTAATGTATGTTCCTTGGTCCATCAGAGACTAATTACCGGCCAGGGAGTTGCGCCACCTAGATTGCATAGGGCAGTTTAGCGGTAGCAAGGCGGATAAGGTTGTGGTGTTCGGAAGTAAGGATCGCGTGTCTGGATCCTCCCGCCACCGGCCAAATTCCCCAAGTGACGGCACTTTGTTGGCTGTGGCCCCCTTCCTGACAAATGATATGCACTTTCGTCTCAATAATGAAGGAAGTAAATTGATAAAAGACAACACCGGTAAGCTGAACCAGGTGACATATATGCATTCATGCATATATATAAAGGCGTCAAGCAGATATAGATTTGACGGCCATTGCTGAAGCGAGGATTCATAAGGCATAGATGGTAAAAATTTTCAGAAAGGTCCCTTGAAACTGCTGCGCATCACTTTGGCGTCATCAGAAAGAACAATCTTACTAAGCAAACCTTCATTAGTCATGTATTATTTATTTGAGAAGAGTATCTTCAAGACTTTGCTAGGGTTATGGCATCCAAGCTTGCGAGATTCGGCTAAACTGAAAATCGGATGTTTTTTCTGGCCCAAAGTTAACAAGAAATTGGCAGATTAATCACGTAGATTGCCAACGTGCGAAAGTACAAAAGTGCAAAAAGCCCAGAGAGTAAATTTTCGTCACGTGTTGCGCCTTCTCAGCACGTATGTTAAACTCAGTGTCTGTCTCTCCACAAAATCACCAGGCTTTGGCACCTCTTGTGTACTGCTCATCAGAAATTGCATTACTTGTTTCCTTAGGTCGATAGGTGGTTCTGTCCCATTATCCAGATGCCCATTTTCAAGGTCTGTTTTGTTCCTTGATGAATTCTCCGGGGAGCAAACAAATGATGACAGCAACATACAATCCAGCAGTAGATGGTATTTTAACTTCTTCTCAGTGATTTGAAAACAGCTTCAAGGACTTGCTCAAACACATGGGGACCAAGTGGCCTCCCTTTCATTTTTTAGGTTGCCTCCTTCTGAGAAAACTGATGAAGAGGTGACATCTACGGAGTTTAATCTGTATTACATTCCTTATTTAATAGAATAATTGGTTCCAGCTCAACCGTCGGTACCATAAAAGTGTTTTGATTTTCCGCATCTTTTAAAAATACCTGTGTTTACACTAAGTTCCTGGCGCGTAGGTAGTAAACAAAATTCTTTACAACACTCGGATCTGAGTCGCACCTTGGTCTGGAAGAGAGGGGGAAAGGATAAAGGTTTACTAGATTTATTCATGAATGGGCTAGAACTGCTCTTTATGGTAAACGGAGAAGAATCAAGCTCTCCACTTAGTACGCGTCCAGGGTCTAAAGGTATATGCCCAGCTTTGTGAGTGCCTCTACCAGTGTTAATTCAACGACTCCATTGGCAACAATGCGAGGCAGCACTTTTCAAATCCTAAACGCAAGCGTTTTAAAAGTACCATGGTACCTACTCGTGAAGGCCATTGGAAGTAATACCCTTAAATATACTAGACGTAGCTTTAGGTTGAGATTCTTCAATTGGTTTTTGCACACCATGAATCACCGGCTATACTGCGGCACAATCAACGTGTTCATTGCGACTCTCGATGTTTACCGGGTATGATTTTCTAAACTGTTGTCGGATCGGCACGTAACCAGTCGCCAAGGAGCACGTAACAGCAAGATGCAAAAGAATTTTAAAAATGAAGCAGATCACTCCCACAATATCAATACAAGATATTGAACGGTTTCTGGCTTAATTAGCCTGTTCTGCATCAAGCTTGGCGGTTTTTACTGACGGTAAACCAAGCACGAAGGCCTTTCATTTCCGAATGAACAGCATTAGTAGAACCCAAAATAAAATAGAATGATATTTAGGAAGACATTCACATGGTTCCTTCCGTATTATTTTCCCTAAATCGAGCAGTTAGCTACAATCTGTTGGTGAGGTTTTTCTCTTTTGCTTGAATTTTCGTTTGCTAAGGACAGTGTTTACATACAGCGATCATTATTACTAAAATTTCGAATAATCGACTACTCAGTCTTCTATGGATGGGATTATGCAGTAAGTTATTCTGCCTTCCTGGCATTCATTTGATCAGATGGGTAATTTGGTGCATCTCTACTGAAACGACCTTATTCCATCTGGACCGTTATACTGAGACAACTAATCGTTTCGTATGCCTATACTTTGCAGAATCTGCTAGTTAAGTCCGCAAGCAATTTTTTTAGCTTAAATCGGAGGTATTTGATTTAAGGTACTGAATTATATACGTACCCGTTGCCCTCCCGTTCAATCATATCTGTGCTTGTTCAACGCGAATTTAGTTTACGTACTATGACGTTATCTGCACTATGATCATTGTGCACGATGGACTCTTAACAATAACTGCAACCGTGATCCATCAAACGTTACTCTCCAGATAGCCGAAACTAACCAAGAGAATGAAAACATCTAACCAAACAATAACTTTGGGTTTATGGGGTAAACCTGATGAGCAATGGTAATCGCGAAAATCGGTCTTATTTTTGAGCAAACTGCATCATCTATTCCAAGTGGAAGAACAAAACAACTGACGCATGACATTCTTTTCAGAAATTAGCATTGGCTTATAGAGCAATGATTTTCTACAGATTCTTAGATTCAGTTTGCATATATATATATATATATATATATATATATATATATATATATATATATATATATATATATATATGCACACTACCACTGATGAATCTCAGGCTGACATGAAGAAATGTTTCAGTACCTCTGGTACACGGCCGCTGTTCAGGACAGCACGAAGTTACACCACTTATTTTGTATGCGTGAGATAAAATTGTAAGTCGCCTTTAAACTCCTGGCTAGTTGGAGCAACCACACTGGATTAATTTGTATACCTGAGGTTGTCATGTACCACCTTACACCTCTACACCGATTCAGATGGGATTTCTAAAAAATTTGTTTTACAGACAGTTCGAATCAGGAAACGTATATGAAATACACGACCCTTTTCTTAAGTAACTTTGATAGCATTTTGCTTTTTAATGAAATTATTCATCTTTGGAAAGAAAAATCGAAAATACCTTGACCATTATAACAGCACAGGCAATAAATTCAAGTGTAGAATTTACCGTCAGATCACGGTAGGCGACTATTTGCCAGTGGTCCAGGGCATAAGGACGGTTGTGAATCACAGCTAGATAGACAACGAAGTACCTCGCTTGGATACTTATTTTTTATACGGAATTGACAAAATGTGTAGATGTTATCACGTTCCGCGTTGTTTGGTGCCATGGTTCAAGGCGGGCCACATCTTTAGACCATCATCACTCTGCACGATGGCTCCACCACCTCATTGAAATCAAGGCAGGCTCTCTGTGGACTCTAAAGGATACAATTCTGAGTTATGATAATTTCAGTCCGCTTTGGGGTCATGTCAATGAAATATATTAAAAGTACATGCACGCAATCTAACTCAGATGATCGCGGGGCACGTGTCAATTTCCCGAAAGAAAGGCTTCTCTCTTCAGATTCGCACCACAAATCTAAAACTCACTCCAGCCAGCCAAAACAGCGCCGGTTTTCGTTAAATTAAAGCTTTTGAGCCAAATTTTGTCTAAAAGGAAGCAATATTTGCCCAGCTCCCGTGAGCTTTTTGTGGAAGATCATGCCAAAGAAGGGTAGAAATTCGCTGCGCTGCTCATTTCATAAGCTCTACTGTCACTGTCGTTGGCTACCACCGTTAATCGACAGCCAATTTTAATAAAGAACAGAATTGCTTCTTTAACGTAGCATGGGAAATGAAGATGAATAATTTTCTGAAATGTATTTCTAGTTCATTCAGGCGGCTTTTAAAGGAAAGAGGTGATACAGAAGAAACACGTCAAAATTTAGTGCCATTCGGTCCGAGACTAATTCCCAGCTTAAGTTAAGAAGTAATCTTACTCGTTTTCTGTTGTAAAGTGTCAAAAATATGCAATAAACATACTGTCAGAGTAGAGAATTTTACACTGAAGAATGGCATAGCTCAAACTGGATAACACAGATGACCGGTTGATGTGAAGATTTTGAAGAATGATAGAGAAACACCAGGTGAGACGGCAGAGTGCAGAAATCCAATTTGTGGTGGCATACTGGAAGTAGAAAAGGAACATTTGTCTAATATCATCTTTTCGTGTTCCTGAGCTGAATAAATGTCTCTCGTTATTCATAATGTGGTCCATGTGGACAGACGTCTACCTAAAAGGATACCTGGGTACTGTCCAGGTATACGACCACTACTTCCGATCATTTGTGTAGACGATTTAAACATTTGAACGATTAGCATTCCTTGCACCCACAAAAGTCAGGAAAGCATGTTGTGAATGCTATTCTTTAGCCATTTATCGAAACAGACAAGATTCATCTGTCCAACAACCTCCCAAGATCAAAAAGGTCTCATTTACAGATTCAGTCTCTCTTTCCCGTACACATCAAAGTGACCAGCCTAACACGGCAGGCTGTGAACATTTCAATGGAATTCGACTTACAGTCGTAAGTTATGGATTTGTGTCGCAATTCAGAAGCACACGGATATGTATCGCTGACGCGAAACATTTATCTATTACTGTCATAGTTTTCAGCGATGTACCAGCATCAGTGCAAGATCCACTACTTTATTGCTAAAGTACGGCAGGGCAAGACCAGATGACAAAAACAGAAAAAAATATTTTGTTCTCCAGGTCTTTCAAATCTAAACGGAATATCTTTCAACCGCGGTATCATAAATTCAGTGGTTGGAGCATCGATCGCTGTTTCTTTCTTCTTAAATTTAAAAAAATTACCACAAAGTAAGAGTTGAACCTCCCTGTAAAGATAGCTGAGCAATTCCGCCATAATAGCCCGAATTAGAGAACTTCACAACTATTTAGAAAATTTAGAATTAATTGTAAAGTATATCGTATAACTGCCTACCCATCGACCCTCCTATAATCTTATTTCATGTTCTCCATGACTACTCGATAGATACGGCTGTGTATATAGCGCGTATATAGCGTTTATAAGATACACTCAGCCGAAGATCTGCGATCCATTTCTACATTAGATTTATTACTTGAAGATAATTTGATTAAACCGAATGCGTGACTGATACGTTAAGAACATGCGATACCAACAATAACAAACACACTGATAATAACGACAGCAATAGCGTAATGGGCAACAACAGTAAAAAATGTAACCGTGAAAACAGTAAAGAAAACAATACACTCAAGAAAATGCAGATAAACTGCTGATCTCTCAATCACCATATCAAAAGCTAAATGATAGTTTTACCTCAATTCTTTTTGCATCCATTCAGTCCCGTATGTTCTACAATTAAGTGAAACGAAAAAGTTACGTTTAGTCGAGTGTACCGGATTTTAAACTTCATTGTAATTGATTTTGATATAATCCACATCACCTAAAGTCACGTGTGTTCAATAGAAATACGACATTGAGTAGGCAGCAGCAGCATACTCACCGCTAACTATTCTCGTACAAATCCATAAATGGAAGTCTTAATGAATTCTCAAAACTGTTGCAGCAGAGAATGAACGTTTTTAAGGTTGCTGAAAAACTGAACAAGATAAGGAAGAATTGTGCACCTCAATAGTTTTCTTGGTGCACACAGGAGTCTGCAGCAACGAAGCATGAAACTGATCGGGGAAATTTGTCCTCTAAGCCATCCACAGTCCTGCCGATAACCTTTGCACTTTTGAACCAACGCGTACTCAGTCACGTGCATAATCAGTCCAAATTATTCCAAGGACAATCCACGATAGATTGTTAAGTAAGCTTAAAGCAAGTGGTGTGGAACACCCGATACTACTATATGATTACCACCGCCCTTTGTTTTTTTGGTGGCAAATGTTTGGGGGCAGCTGCGGCTTTAGAAAGGGTGTCAAATGAGAAAATGATCAGTGAAAGGATTTGAATTCCCAGTCTTCATGCATAGACACGGCCACTATGTTTACTGGACCAAAACTAATGCGCTGCACTGTCGCTGAAAAAGCTTTCATTCATTGAGTGTGAACGGTTATTAGTCTTATTTTTAAAACACTGCAGTAACTTGTTTAAACAAATAAGGGTTCCGACTAACGATGACGCTCAGGTAATTAATTAATGATTTATTTACAGCGACAGAGAGCGAAACTGACAAATAGATAAAACCTGATTTCTGTCTAAAGACCAAAACGCCAGAGTACCAATTTCCTTATTTACGCCGTCCCATAAAGCGCATAAATAAGTTGGTCGCTATCCGTCCCCGAATCGCATTGTGCACATATTTAATGAGTATGAAGTCTTCGTACGAATCTAAAAAGCGCTAAAATGCTTATTGAAAAAAGAAATGGTTTCTGACTGAGGCCTTCGTAATTGTCCTCTATGGGTAACGGCTTGCTGACAGTTGTCTCCGAAACTCTATGAGCTGTCGATGAGAAAGATAGTTTGCAACATGGAGCATTGTTTTGGTGAATTCCTTAATAAATAATGGACAGCATTACTCGTCTGCGTTGGAGGTTGGTTCTGTAATTGTTGCCGACGCACTAGTAACGCGAAATTTTTTGAATTTATTAGAAACCTTCAGCCGGTAGGGCCTATTTGGAGGTAAGCTTCGGTGTACACCCGATGGGTTTCTGTGGACTAGAAATGGTTGCGAAGTTCACTGCGTACATGAAACATTTATTGCAATATCGTTGGCCTCCACTGAGCAGCCAAAGCATCTTTGCACTAGGCTTGATGTGTTATTGCATTAGCGAAAGTCATCAATATGTACTACACTGTATACTCACAAGCCTAAACGTTCTACGTGGGTTGTTCTTCAGCATGACTTACAAGTGACACGAAGCTGCTGATAAAGGAGCATTTTCAAATCAATAATTAGGTTACTTCCAAACAAAAGTAGCATGAATTTTTCGACAAGTTTCTCAGCCACTGTTTGCCTTCAACCCATTTGAGTATCACACGAAAGGTGAAGCATCGTAGAATGAAAGGAATATTATCAGCCTTCTACCACTAGTTATGTTGCTGGACGGTATTGCGCAGAACTGGCATGCAATTTTTTAAGCAATGCTTTATTAAGTAAGTAGAACTTTTTGATGAATCCGAATGTTTCTGAGTGTGGAGTCCAACTAACCGCTGGCCGGTGGCATGATAGCTAAGGTGATCGACTTGCGGTTGTTCGTCCCGGGTTCACGTCTCAGTTCGGGTGTGACGAATAAGCTCTGCTGATGATGCCGACCGAGGAAAAACAGCTGTAAATTACTTCCATGCTCTCAACAATGAGTTGTATGTTGATAACGTGTTATGAGTATACTCTGGTGCTAATATTGATCTTAGCAAAATGTGATCACCCAACATTATGCTTTAAAGCACAAGGAGTCTTGATTGTCAGGGGACGTCCAAAAGTTATAGAATACAATAACTATACATGAAAGAGCTTATTATTTTTCGTATTAAATAAAACGTGAGTATGGACTTCGAACATTGAGGTTTTAGGAAATATTGGCGCAGGAAGAGACAGGCAATCAACCTTGGGAAACTTAGTCAGTATGCCGTAGTCAAAATTCCCCAAAGCCCAGGCACTAAGGTGTGTCAGTAATTCTATTCCAATATCAAGTAATTTCACTGACTATGAAAACTAGTCATCCCAAAGCCTACAGCATTTCTGAAGCACTGAAAATGGCTCTAAGTATATCCCATTTAAAAATCGCACTCGTACTAAAATTGACACATTTTGGTCATATAAGTACACCAGAGAAACAGTTTGTGAGAATAGTCGGGAACTGTGTGATGTAAATCTTTAATTGGTAACATTGTGATCGGATAATCTCATGAAACTACTATATGCGGATATTTGGATTCTGAGTCGTTATTCCAAGATACACGTAGAATTAAAATCCGATCCAGTTAATCCTATGGTGGTGGGGTAGAGCCATTAATTGTTATTTTGAACACATATTCTTTAGTGTGGTCAAAAGTAATCTGAGTTGCATGGTTTCATGACTAATCCGATATGATAAACATTGTTCGGATGTATAAGCGCGGCAGAAAAGTGCATTGTTTTGTTTGCCTGTCATCCGGAAGTGGAATACCAGTGCGTATAAGGCGTTCATAATGAAGATGTGGTATGCACATACGCCGTCCAGGTGGCATTAAACAGTTAGACCGGTATATCTAACCGCTGCACATAAATCGAATATGGTGTTAACTCGAAACGGTGTTCTCATATTTGCGGTTGGAATACCTTGGTGACTGATCTTGAAGGCATGAGCACCACCAGCCTTGATCTTTAATAGATCCTTTTCATAATTCCATCAAATGCTTTCGATGAATTCGGCCGGATTCTAGTGGACACACCTCAAGTTTACCCAATGCATGCAAATCAACAAGAAGCTGTTCGCAACCACTTGAATGGCACCATAAACAAGATAAATGTTGCAATAGAATATCTTCGGCGAAACAAAGATTCGTATTAGCTAGCACAAAAATTTTGGCCAACAATTTCAAGTTCTGCTCCAAATCTCGGCCCATGTAATCACACGATAATCATTACGTGGCCCATGGTAGGTGTTATTTATCAAAAGCAACACTTTCATTTTAATCGAGGATAAAAAGAAGAACCAAGCAAATTTTAATGGCCTCAAATGATACTAAGTACGGCATTTGCTGTGCCGTCCATCGTTTAGATGGAAACTACCATGCTACTTTGATGAGATGAGAAAAAACTGCCTGCAGTTTGAGAGTTGAGCACTTCTTCCGTGCTGAATCTGGTGACGTGACACTTAGTTTGAATGCATCCAAATCCCAAGACAGGACATCATAGTATGCCTTTACCAATTAGGATCCATGTCAAACAAATTTTTTGCTTCTAAAAGAGTAATCAAAATGTGATCCTTTTCGGAGATTTCCGTTCGCAAGTGTTTGGGGTTACACGTCCAGAGATTCATATACATGTTAAACATAACTAGATGGGACAAAAACGCCAGCTTAATTTCCCTTATTCACTTTCAAAATTAAATAATCAGCTGAAGTGATATTGGTTTATTTGTAGGAAATATATCACCAAGTGTGAGTTGGAAATTAGTGTCTGCGAGGTGTTCTTTGTCATTCATGTAAATCAGTGGCCGCGAAATCGATCAGATAAATAATACAAACGAAAAAGGATGTTTCTTCGGGGCAAAAATGCAACCGTGGTTAATGTGAGTGAAAATGTTTATTAAAACCTATTTATTCATTGTCTTGATGACCGACAAGCAAGAGATTTAATTAGGACGGGGCAGTTTGGCTCCTATGCATTGCCATAAGCTGTAAATTGTAGCCATGACCTTTGATTGCACCGATGATTGTAGGCTGTGCCTCATGGCTATAGCTTACAAGCTACCACTTAGATTCCTTGGCGAGTTACCTGCTTCGCGTTGTGCGTGTCATTTGCTAACCCTAGGTTCACTTAGTCTTTTAACTTCGCTATGTAAATCTAAACTTTATGACCAAACCTCGAAGTTTACACAGAAAACAACGCAATTTCTAAGTAGGATATGAACGTAGTTCGGTTGAGGTTTCTTAGGGATCATTACAAAACCGAGCGTACCTCAGGCTCAGCCACAGTGGCAGTATTCCAGCACGCGGCATGCTTGCTTGAAGCATATACTACGCCTCCCATCCGTCGCCTTCGTTTACATGCTCTGTTTGTTGGTTTTGTGATGACTGGGATGGTGCTATGTTGTTGATGCCATGGCTTTGTGCTTTCGGCTCATCATGGTTGCATACCTCTCTACACGACGTGATCCAAGTCAGAAAAAATCGAAACTTGTTGAATCCATGTAAAATGACGCATGTTATAAGTCGTTCGAAAAGCTTCAGCTGAACCTGGGTGTTCACTCAGTTTTCCTTAAATGCATAGTGCCCAGTCATTTAATCGGAATGAATGTTCCTTTGCCTTGTCAGTTTTGGTCAGTCCTAGTGTGATTATAATACTTAGTTATGCTATTAGCCGGAGCGTGTTGAAATAAATAGCCATGAGAAGGTGATTGGTGAACAAGCGAAGTAAAACCAATACCAGTTAAGACCAATATGATCCAATGATCGTCAGCGTTCTGCCAGCACGACCGATTGACGATCAAAGCTGAACGTGCGAATGGTCAGTGAAATCTATAGTGTCCTAAATCCTGATGTTCGAACCTGATATTCTTTTGATTGTGTCATATTTTGTTAAGAATTACTTCCGGTATTAATCTATCTGTGATCTTCTCGACAGATTTTGCTAGAACAGAATATTCCTATTAACAGTGGCTGGTCACGTTTGCATAATTCACTAAGATATCTGTCCTTAGTGAATATTATCTTTTGAAATAGATGATATCCTCCCAAGCGCACAAGTGCAAACCTAAAAGTTCCTTCAATTTTCATTCCACTATCAGTCTGTTTTGCACGTCGTTCAAACTTTGACCGGCTTATGTTAGATACGTCGCGTGATAACTTCCATTTTGTCGATCGAAATCAGAGCTCCGATATACAAAAAACGGTTCAACATGTCTTGACCTTTGGCTTGCTACAAAATAAAACAGCTGATCTTGATCATCGTTGTACGTACATGCGCAAACAGGAAGTGATTTTTCTTTTAAGTTACCCGCTTGAGTTGAGCAACCCAGAATGACATATATATATGTCGTAACTGGAAAAATACGGTACGCCGATGTTCTTTTCCAAGACAGATTTCACAGGGGAGTGAGACTAATCTTGACAAACATGTGCGATTTGGCATTTTTTTTCCTTATCTTGTGTTATTCTATGTAGACGTCACGCTATGCATTGTTTTCGGAATGTACTTCAGACCGAACCGGATACCGACACTATTCCTTAAGCTCTGAGAACCGTTTGCAGAGTTGGAAGATTGTCGGTTAATCACGTGCTGTGATGAAAAACTCCGCGCAGGCCTGCCTATAAGGGAAGATGAAAACATTCCGAGGCTTGTTTACACTCACGAGTAAACAGATAAGTTAAAAAACTAAAAACCGCGAATAAGTAACCATTCACATTGGTTTTGATGTTTTAGTCATATAGGTTTACTAGGACAACTTCTCCAGGTTAATAAGATTGTGAAAGCGCGTAAACCGACTTTTTGTGACTTCTGAGCTAGTAGCTTTATGAGTTCTATGTGCTTATCACACCTATAGCGAGGATCATGAACCACGTGTCATACGACTGGCAAGCAACAACTGAGCTGCAGCTTCGAATCCAGTATTCACATGCCCAAGCGAAACTTCAAAAATGACTGAGATGATTGCAAATATCTGGTTAGTCAAAAACGCATAGACCACCAGAACAGTTCAGTTAATGACGCAAAAATGAAGAGAGTTCAGGAGCTGATCGAGCATTGTCCATCAGAAAGCGACGTGTTCTTGATACTGCATAAGCAAACGCACGACGTAATCCGTGTAAAAACTGGATTTATTCTGCTTTCCAAAGGAATAAAATTGATTAAAAATGCTTGAAGTGTACAAGGATTAACGCAGTACCACGGCAAAGAGTTAAGTGAGGGCGGCCCTTTGAACGATAAATTTATTCGTGCCTTCTGTGTAAGGCTTTGCTTTGGTCTGCGTAACTAAAATGAAAAAAATACAGAGAACACGAAAATTCCTTATACGATGTATTATATTTTCAGCAATTTAAACTACATGTCAAACGAAATATGGTACACTCGGGGAGAAAGTGCTAGATGGGACCAGTGAAGAAAGAAGAAAATCCCAGCGGAACAATTTATTTTGTTGGGTGTTTGTTCTGCTTTTGTCTTTCTAAGTTGAGAAGACAACAAAAGGGATGCCATCGACGTGATCGTGCTTACAACGGAGAATGAACAAGGCAAATGTTTGAACTATGAAATGCAGTCGCATAGATCAATCAAGCTTCGACTGTCAAGACATATATCCGGAAAAGCATTGTGACCGAAAATCTATCGCAAATCTGTCGGTCGATTACAAATGCTGACTGATTTCGTTTCTTAGGCAAAATTTTCGGTGATGGAGCTGCTAAAAACAATGTCCTTCGCAGAAAATCTTGTGACTGTTAGATAAATGAATAGGTGCATAATTTCAGGACGATCTTAGTTTCGGAATGCACTTGGTCTAATAAACAAACGTTCTTGATTATCGCTACAACTTCAGCATACCAAGAGAGCACAATAACGATGCACATCTGATGCGCGTCAAACAAGTTGGAAGATTGAAAACGATGACACAATGGCTAGCAAACCCCGCACATGAATAAGTGATTCTCTAGAACTTTGTCCACGATCATGCTAGCAACGGAGTCAAACGAAAAGTAAATTCCAAAGTTGAGCTGTATCGCCCAGCAACCTAAACACAAGTTGTGTTAAAGTTTTTTATTGTTGCCCAATTTTAGGTTGCGGTAAACAGTACCCTTAAGAAACTCCCAATGTACCTGCAATCTAGACCGCCTGAGTTGTAAGTCTCTGTCGATAAAATACAAATTAGACGATGTGACAGAAGTACTTCAGTTAACAGGGTTAAGAACTAGAGTCAAAGAATTGTTGCAGGTTGAATATTGCTTGCTTTCCTAGTTTAAAGAATCTGGAAATAAAATGCGTGGAATCCCCATCAATTCCTTCCCAGATTTACGCACCAGGACGTAAACGAAAACGTAGTTTGGTTGCGTTTGTGAAAACTCATGTTTAATAATTGATTTAATCAAGTAGTCCAAGATGTCATTTACAACGAGATGCCTCTAAAGACAAATCTATGAGTGAAAACTGTAAAGACTGATGAAATGGACAAAAAATGTAAACATGCTGTGCTTCGGCGGGGGTACCAGTGTACCGACATCACAAATGGATTCTATCAACTACAGTTTAGTCAAAACGGAACTCTTACCCATTCACATTCACGAGATCTCCAGTCACGTCACGTCAACTTAGTGAACAGCGTGCATTGTAACCATTGTTCGGTGTAACCTTGGCAGGCAAACGCAGCAGAATCTATTTCTGGATTGAGTTTTAGCGTTATTAAATGCATCACATCATACTGGTTCTTTGGAAGAACCGGCAAATAGAGGGCTCGATAGTTAAACGGACAAACAAGCGAGCAAACATGCCAAAAGACAGATAAATGAAGCAGACAACAGCTCGTCGAAAATGCCATATAAGATATGAATAAATCCACGAAACAAAAGTAGACACCAGAAGGTGAATACCACATAAAAACCGGTGCTTTGTGCAGCACGTTCTGCTGTTAAGAGCGTTTAGAAAAGGAATTTGTTTTCTCCAGACTTCCTGTTTCTTTTAATTGGGGTTTTCCTCCCGCAGATGGACACATTGCATCGATTGCTTAGTCGTTTCCAGAATTATCTGGTCACTCAACAAAGATTGATATCAACTGTTCGTCCTGTTTTTTGTTCCTTTCAGTATTCTTGAAAACTTCATCAAATAAACGAGCAATTTGAAATCAACATTACCAACAATCTTTTTCTCACCAAGTATTTCAGTCACTTTATTTCTAGGTTTCATGTGGTAAAAGGATCTTTTCCGAAGGTCAAACTAATAACGTTTTTGCTGTTTGCCTAATCGTTTATCAGATTTCTATAGTCTTTGGCAAGTTGGCATTTTGGGGTTAATCGCTTCAAATTCAACGTAAATGTCCACGGTCGCTGACAATAGTCTTCTCAACTTTTGACAGCAAGATTCCAATTTAACATGCTTATACTCTTGTACCTTTGTTCCATACGGACAACATAAAATTTACATCAGGTGTTCCATGACCTTGATCCACAGCTTAACAGTATTAAGCATCACTGTTCCATAGAAGTTCACGAAGCAAGGGTTATTCCAGAATGCCAAAATTAACAATGCTTCTTTAGTTATCATCAATTATGATACTCGCTCACGAATGGCTGATAAAGAAAACTAATTGCAGTGGACAGAAGTTACGGTTTCCCGACCAGGACACTTGGTATCTAAAAATAGAATTTCATTTCGGCCCGGCTTGAGTGAAAACCATTAGATTAAAACCTGAGGACAAATTTACTTGAAGTACGTTTGTCCACCCTAATTTTATTAGTCTGACGTCGGATGCACGGTTAGTGTACACTCAGCCGGATTTCATCCAAACCTAAATTGTGGCACCGTAAACGGAAGTGTCACACAAAGCATTTTCAGTGGTGAAGTTCAAACACCCGTGCAGATAATCACTATTGTCAGAAAACAACATCCAAACTCTTGTACTGATGGTAACGATACCAATGCGCTTTCTAAATATTCCACTAACTGAACGCTAAAGGGAAATGTGAAGTGCATGGGTTAGGCCTGTTTAATGAAATTGTTCACTTCAGCTATCATCCCAAATGCAAATATGTCTCTGGTCCATAGGTGTTTTAAACCTAATGGGATTAGTTTACATAAAACGCACGTGTTTACGATGCTTCCACTAAAGATAACAAAGTCACTTTGTGCACTAGTCAAAATCGAAACTCTTCCGTCGTGCATACCAAGTAAGCAACGGAAATGATTATTGTCCTAACAGCCACTCCCCTACCTACAGTCAGTTAAAAAGCCCTGCATCGGTGTCTAAGCCGGCTAAGCAAGCAAAAGAGGGAGAAAAATTTTGTCTTTCAAGCGACCACTCTATTCCATTGGAGATTCAAACAACAACGGACAAATAGGCGACGTCAGTATGGAGGCCCGAATACCTAGGATCATCAGTTAAGTAGCAGATTCAGAATATCAACATCAAGGCATAACAGAAGTCGTACGATATGTAACAGACTTATGCAACTAACTGATTCAGTTACTGACAATGTTAGCTGCAATCATTTCGAGCAAAGTAACGTTTCGAACTAAGGCCTTCGCTAATTACTACTCTGTAGGTGAATGGATCCAAATGTGCACGCTAAACAATGTTGATTTTGCATGTATGATTTTTCACATGTCAGGCATTTCGACACGGAAATGCTGTTGCTGTGTTTGTTATGATTCAGCAGCCTATAAATTTCAGTTCTTCCATCTATGAATGGAAAGATAGTTGGGCCATTATATGCCTTTATATCCCTGCCTTAAAGACTAACAATCCCGTAAAGTTCATGTTATTTTTCCATGCATTTCAAAAGTGCTCAGCACGTTGTCACTTAATTTTCTTTTCTGCGTCAAGATCAATCATGAATGACTTTAGATTGTACTTTCGAAGATAATGCAAAATGTTCTACAGCACCTAACGCGAACGAACTTCTTTGGAATCCATTCAAGTTTGCAGTGCTCAGGGAAATTTTCAAGGTAGAAACAGGTAGATCTAGGTAATTGACATCAACCCGGTTACCAATTACAGAAACTCCACTCATTGAACAAGCTAATGACTAATTACAGACAATTTTCCGTAACTTCTTCAGCACTGAGCTAATGAATCTGCATGCTGATCATCAAAAGGTAGGTAGAGTGTCGAAACCATCAAATTTGTGCAGCTTGCGCGAAGTGACTTGGAAAACGGGAAAACAAATACGTTCTCCTGAATAGTCGGTGGGCATGATTGTCTGAATAAGTGATTCCAGGAAGCTTGCAAGCTAACGAACCAGCAAAAATTCAGTCTTAGATTTGTGTCCCCAAAGAAGAGTTTAGTGGGAAGGTCTTTGTACAGCATCCAACACAGATCACATTGAGTGTTCGTCGAAACTTGCCTCCCATAGGCGCTGTTTGGCGCAGAGCGGAATTTCTCATTTTAGATTTAGTCTTGACTTTCAAATGCCCATCTCTATCCAAGGTCAATGTTAAAAGAGTTCGGAGATAACGGATCACAAATTTTTCAAGCCATTTTGACAGTTGCAGAATGATCGATCAAACTTATTGCTCTCATCCACAGTTCAAATAACTTTTCCAAAATTCAGATTGGAAAACTTAGATGACAACGGAAATGGTTATTCTACTAAATTCAGCCATTTCCTCTAAAACAATTTCCGTTAGCACTCTGGGCAGAGAAACCCCAATCCATTGTCAATACTACTACCTGGTGGTCTGTCACACCCAATAAAGTCCTCCCAGGATCTGGTTAAGTGCATCCATCGAACACGCTATTATGCCCTCCTGCGGTGAGACTGTTCACCACTTCTTGCGGTTTGGTGCCATGGGAATTATGATATAGAAGGATATCTTGAATAATTTCACGTATATTACCTGATTTGGACAGACGGTTTCTTCATCCTGCGGCTGAACTCCTTAGGCGGTTCGAACGGCCTCATACTGTTCCAATCTATTCCCGGACCAACCATTTGTTCGTCGGGACTTCAGTGCCCGAGTATGCAACGACTCAGCAACTTGAGCGAGATTCATCTGGGACACAAAAGGTTGAGAACCGATAATGTCACGGTATGTCGGAAACGTAATCGCGTGTATGGTCAGCAAAATGGAATCAGGAATGTCAGTAAAGAGACGAGTCATGATGACGTCACTTTACACATTTCTTCTTACACTTTCAATACCTTGGTAGTAATGCTACTGTGGAGCAAACTTTCAACGTCTCACATTTTGGGAAACTATTGACCGGAGCCAAATCGCTATATCATGTACAGGGATTAACAAGCAGACGGCGGGCTTCATGAAGATTATGCTTATTGGCAGCAGATTCTCCAGACTGAAAAAGACATGGGTGCCACGTCAGATGCCGCAGGAACTCAAGCCGTTAAAAGAGATCAAAACTACAAGATACGTCTGTGAAATACAAATATAACCAATTCATTTACAAGACATATAAGGCTTAATTCTCGATCATTTATATATGCACATATACATATATGTATATATATATATATAATTAACGTTATAGAGCAAACATGTCTTACAAGAAACAAATCCCGGTGGACGAAAATCACATAAGGAACATGCGATAGAAATTGGATTTAGGTTGAGAGGGCCGATGAAACGAGGAATCAGTTATTAGATTGAATCGCACAACATTCATCGAAAACGAAGTCTTTCATATCCAATCCGGGAAGCAAGATGAACAGTGAAATTAATAGCGGTTTAAACACTCCAAAGGTGCATTAACGAAAGGCCATGAAACAATGACATTTTGCATCGAGAAGGTCACAACACCAAGTAGGTCGACTTCTCCCTCCCCTCTCATAAATTACACAGCCACATCAGCGGAAGGTGAAACCCGAGAGAACAACATTCGCGGTGTGCATTAAAAAGTCAAAAGCTCAAAATGCTTTTTTGTTCTGCAGTTACGTCAGCTACCAAAACAGGACTGACAAACAAAGATGAGACAGAAACAAACTTGACCTTTAATTCAACAAGAGCAATGCATCATGCGGAATCCGAAGGAGAACTATGCCGAGGTGGCATATCAGTTCAAAATTAATTGTATATAGACCAGTTTGATGAGATGCGTGGCGTACTGATAATCGCAGGACCTCTGAATTGTTGGTCGGCCATCCTCCTTGGAGTGTCTTTTATCTCTTCGATCCCAATCAGGTATTCGGCTCTTACCTGTGGCTCCAAGAGGCTGAAGCATGCATCAGCTAATATACCTCGACAAGCTGCTCGAGAGACAGGCTAAACCAGGCTGAGAGAAACTGAGGTCAAAATCCTCTGAGAAATGGTGCCCAGTATGCAAAGTCGGTTATCCATGAGTAGACGGATGAAATCAACTTTACTATCCAACGGCTGCAATGAAAAAGTATCGCACTATCAAAGCTGCATGGTCCCCTCAATCGAACGGCGCACGGGCCCGCACGTAGCCACCGGAAACCATGCATCCACGAACTACTGCGTTACATCCAGCACTTGGTTGCACGAAGAATGAAGGTGCACTCTAAAAACCCTAAGGGTGCAAGGTACGTCTCTTATACTAAAACGCCGTGAAACGTCATGATCATGTCTTCCATTCACCCTGTTATCTGTGGTTCAACGTCCTCGGGAAGCGACGTGCATCGCGCTTCTCCAGAAAACTGCCTCATTCTACCTCCGGAGGGTCTTCTACATGAAATGTTAGAACGTGAGAAGCTTTCCGGGCATCGGAATTCAGGCCGCAATTATGCACACACTGTACGATTTCCAAAGGAATATCTCCTATTTATCCGAAGTCAAACTAGACGGTACCGGTGGTTTGAACATCAAAGTTCCTAGCGTAGATGGCCGCTATTGGTTCTGTCACAGTGGCCCCGAAAGTCCAGTTAGGAAAGAGCCAGCCGTAGCTTCACGTCACCGTGCCAGTTCTGCTCTATCGTATTGCCAACCGATTTCATCAAAAATCGATGAGGCATGCTTCAAAAGCCAATCTGTCAGTGTCACCGTTGCCGCGATCTACACCCCAACTCCCCCTTTTGATAGTGGTACGAAAGACGAGTTCTACGGCAGCCTTCAAACGGTAGCGAACCACATCCCCAAAAGTGATATACTTAGCATAGCTAATGATTGGCATGCCCAGACAGGGGCACAAGATCCCTCGACAGGCGGGACTTTAGGGAAATTCGGCCTCAGTCAGCGCTGTGAAAATGAGGACAAGCTTACAAACTTTGATTTTAACGGTTGTACATAACCAACAAACTATTCCAGCATTCCAAAATATACCTTCTTATAGGGTATTCCAATGATGGTAGGACGGCTCCTCAAATTGACCACATGTATGTTCGGTGACGATGGGTTGCGTCAGCGGAGGACTGCAGGCCGTATGGCGTTGCTGAGGCAGGTAACAAAGGAGGCTGAGACCACGTGCTAGTAATCACAAAGCTTCGTGTTCGGTCGATGACTGGTATAAAGGTAAATCCCCGAGGCGTTTTGACGTGCGACATTTTAAGTCCTGGGAAAAGACAAAAGCTTTAATGACAGAGACCGATCAGTGGTTATCGGCGGCCGTATTCATTTCACTTGAAGACACGAGATATTTGATTGGTTAGTTGTGGCGAAAATTAAAAGTCGCTGTACATCAGGGCGCAATGACTAAACTGCAAACCACAAAAAGCCGTTACAAGGATTGGATATCGGAAGATGCCATCTGTATTCGTACCATGGCTAAAAACCCCACTTATCTGGCCATCTGGAATACCAGAACCTCGGACGTGAAGCAATGCAATCCGCAAGGAAAGCTTGCTGCCATTGCCGACAGGAAATAGCGCGCAAGTTGGAAAACGTAGCTAGTGCTTGTTACTTTGAAAACATCTTTCAGCTCATGCGAGCAGCGTAAAGCATGAGGCATGATACGTGGTCCTTCCGACGCACTCATCTCACATGTGAGTGAAAACCTAAATAGATGGGTAGAAAATTTGATCCAGTTGCTTAGTCGCTCACTACGTAGACCGGTAGGTATAGCACCGATTTCGTCCCCTTCATATAAAAATAACTGTAACCCTCCACCATTAGGAGATTGACTAATGTGATCAACCATTGATTTCCGGAAAGATATCAGGAGATGACTTAATCATGGCTAAAATATACACGACGTGCCTTCTGGCGTTTGCCGAGCAACTTCATACCCTATTCCGGTCGATTTTGGAAACCTAAAAATATCTATCGGACTGGAACACTTCAGTCTGGAATACAACAGGGATGCCCGGTATCTCCACTGCTCTTCAACTTTGCTATCGATTGGGTTATGCAACGTGTAGCGGATGGCTATCGGAGTGTCCTAGTTTCCAAAGACTGTCATATTGCAAACCCCGAATTTGCGAACGACATAGGGGACCTGACCGCTTCGTGGGTGGCTCTTGAAGAGGTTAATGAATGAGCATCGGAGATGGGTTTTCAGATCAATGCCACCAAAACCAGATATTCGTACAAACTGAGTGCTGCAAATAGATAGCCAGGCAGTGGAGGTCATTCTTGGATTTTAGTTATCTCGATTCGAAAACATTACTCAACTCGGCCTCCATATGGTGCACGGCGCGTGCCAAGGCAAATTGAACTGGACCGGCATCTCCGGAGAACTTGCTACAAACCACCAAACATAGGTGGCTGCGAACAGGGATATTCAAGAAGCTGAATTATCTCCTTCGAGCAACCGGCCGCAGTAAAATGACGAGAGTATGGCAATGTGATATTGACCACCTGAGGTCCTTAGTTTGATAAACTTGCTGGTGGCCATAACTGGGCACTGGTTACTACACGACGACTTCGAACTATAGGGCAGGCTTGAAGAAGATTAAGTTTAATGAAAACAAGAGAAATCCTCAGTCTTGGTGCTGCCTACCAATTGAATCATTGCTACACCGTTGTGCCAATTAATCCATAGAGATATGCCTCAAATGCTAAAGAATGCATCGAAAACTAACGCCCGAGATTTCTCGTTTATCGCGAATGATATTCATGCAAGAACTCAGAAATTTTCAAACGTCTTGACTCAGCAGCCTTTCGAAGACCGTGTGTCAGTTTTCTCAAGGAAAATTTACAATCAAAGGCACTTGGTAATTACCCACATATCATCGTATGCCCTATTATGTGCAGTAACGTGCTTGATTTTGTGTGCGAGCGTGCATGCGCGTCAGTGTGCTTGCGTGTACAATATTCCTCAGGTTTACTAGCGTTCCTTTGTTTGCTACACAATTTTTCATCGCACCACTTCGGATTAGCCAATACTATTGTTTTTATTTATTGCAAATTACTTTTGTTTATCTATTTTCATCAGCACTTGTACACATGTAGCGGAACTTTTAATCAATCGCTGAATTTATCATGTTAATAATCGTTTTGTTTGAATTTTTGGTATCCCTCCTCAGGCTCCTGCCTCGTTCATGTGTAACCGTGGGCCTTGTTTTTGGTATATCACTAAAGCAAACATTTCATCACTTCTTGCATCCATTAAAAATTTTTCATTATATGCCCTCTTAACGTTTGTTTACTTAATATTAACTCGACACCGTCTTTCTCAAAGCCGTTTTCTCGCAGTTGCTGAACAAATATTATTCACTGAAACATTCTAAACGCGCCTTCCAAATGTTTGTTATTCAGTGTTAATTCATGTCAAAAACACAAATTATGTTGCTAATTTGATGAATGAACCCATAATTCGGCAGTGACCTAAAATGACAACTCAGACATCATCTGTCAGTGGTTGTTAAGCAGAAGCGGAGTAAGACTGTTCCCAATAAATTGCTACCGTGTGTTATTCGAACATATGGGCCTAAAACTAGTAGTGCTGTGCAGTCATCGGTCAACCAAATTAAAACAGCTTAACACTATATAACTCATTCAAATGAGCATAATTATTTGGGTTTAGTTATTTAAGTTCATTTCTGAAAAAAATTGACGAAGAGATATGTTACACTGTCTTATATCTTGTTTTGGTTGACCCCAGCAACGAAAAGCGCTAGTCCAAAATAGTGTCCCTGAGGGTTCATGCGCGCTCAAAAGCATTGAGGCGAACGTCTGATTTTGCTGCTATATTATCTAACAGCCAGACAAATACACATGACGTTGACGCCACAAACTGAAATCCACAGTGTCCCTTTACTCTTCCAGAGAAGATGATTTATTGTGAACCCTTAAGTACTCGGCACTGAAGAACGAATTGCAACGTAAACACGACATAAATCGACCTTGGCTGGAGTCGCCATTTTTGAAATGATATGAGGGCATTAATAACAGCTGATCCGAAAAAGCATGTACGTGTTTCTCGTCGAAAGTTAAATTTCGATAGAAGTAAAGCGAAAAGCGGTGAACAGGGAGTGTGCGATTGCTTTTGACCCATATCATTGATTTGTTGGGGTGGTAAAAACGCAATCGGCATACACGAGTGAGATGACATTCTGAATTATTCAATGATTTTTCTTTTGGCATGTGCCATTGAAGTCCACCAAACGTAGATTATGAAGAATATTTGATACGTCTTGAACCTCTAAGCTTGTAGTTCATCGGATTCGCCTGATGGAAGAACGTGAAGCAAAAATAAGTCGCGGGTCAATATTAAGTTAACAAACGTTAAGAGGGCATATAATGAAAAATTTTTAATGGATGCAAGAAGTGATGAAATGTTTGCTTTAGTGATATACCAAAAACAAGGCCCACGGTTACACATGAACGAGGCAGGAGCCTGAGGAGGGATACCAAAAATTCAAACAAAACGATTATTAACATGATAAATTCAGCGATTGATTAAAAGTTCCGCTACATGTGTACAAGTGCTGATGAAAATAGATAAACAAAAGTAATTTGCAATAAATAAAAACAATAGTATTGGCTAATCCGAAGTGGTGCGATGAAAAATTGTGTAGCAAACAAAGGAACGCTAGTAAACCTGAGGAATATTGTACACGCAAGCACACTGACGCGCATGCACGCTCGCACACAAAATCAAGCACGTTACTGCACATAATAGGGCATACGATGATATGTGGGTAATTACCAAGTGCCTTTGATTGTAAATTTTCCTTGAGAAAACTGACACACGGTCTTCGAAAGGCTGCTGAGTCAAGACGTTTGAAAATTTCTGAGTTCTTGCATGAATATCATTCGCGATAAACGAGAAATCTCGGGCGTTAGTTTTCGATGCATTCTTTAGCATTTGAGGCATATCTCTATGGATTAATTGGCACAACGGTGTAGCAATGATTCAATTGGTAGGCAGCACCAAGACTGAGGATTTCTCTTGTTTTCATTAAACTTAATCTTCTTCAAGCCTGCCCTATAGTTCGAAGTCGTCGTGTAGTAACCAGTGCCCAGTTATGGCCACCAGCAAGTTTATCAAACTAAGGACCTCAGGTGGTCAATATCACATTGCCATACTCTCGTCATTTTACTGCGGCCGGTTGCTCGAAGGAGATAATTCAGCTTCTTGAATATCCCTGTTCGCAGCCACCTATGTTTGGTGGTTTGTAGCAAGTTCTCCGGAGATGCCGGTCCAGTTCAATTTGCCTTGGCACGCGCCGTGCACCATATGGAGGCCGAGTTGAGTAATGTTTTCGAATCGAGATAACTAAAATCCAAGAATGACCTCCACTGCCTGGCTATCTATTTGCAGCACTCAGTTTGTACGAATATCTGGTTTTGGTGGCATTGATCTGAAAACCCATCTCCGATGCTCATTCATTAACCTCTTCAAGAGCCACCCACGAAGCGGTCAGGTCCCCTATGTCGTTCGCAAATTCGGGGTTTGCAATATGACAGTCTTTGGAAACTAGGACACTCCGATAGCCATCCGCTACACGTTGCATAACCCAATCGATAGCAAAGTTGAAGAGCAGTGGAGATACCGGGCATCCCTGTTGTATTCCAGACTGAAGTGTTCCAGTCCGATAGATATTTTTAGGTTTCCAAAATCGACCGGAATAGGGTATGAAGTTGCTCGGCAAACGCCAGAAGGCACGTCGTGTATATTTTAGCCATGATTAAGTCATCTCCTGATATCTTTCCGGAAATCAATGGTTGATCACATTAGTCAATCTCCTAATGGTGGAGGGTTACAGTTATTTTTATATGAAGGGGACGAAATCGGTGCTATACCTACCGGTCTACGTAGTGAGCGACTAAGCAACTGGATCAAATTTTCTACCCATCTATTTAGGTTTTCACTCACATGTGAGATGAGTGCGTCGGAAGGACCACGTATCATGCCTCATGCTTTACGCTGCTCGCATGAGCTGAAAGATGTTTTCAAAGTAACAAGCACTAGCTACGTTTTCCAACTTGCGCGCTATTTCCTGTCGGCAATGGCAGCAAGCTTTCCTTGCGGATTGCATTGCTTCACGTCCGAGGTTCTGGTATTCCAGATGGCCAGATAAGTGGGGTTTTTAGCCATGGTACGAATACAGATGGCATCTTCCGATATCCAATCCTTGTAACGGCTTTTTGTGGTTTGCAGTTTAGTCATTGCGCCCTGATGTACAGCGACTTTTAATTTTCGCCACAACTAACCAATCAAATATCTCGTGTCTTCAAGTGAAATGAATACGGCCGCCGATAACCACTGATCGGTCTCTGTCATTAAAGCTTTTGTCTTTTCCCAGGACTTAAAATGTCGCACGTCAAAACGCCTCGGGGATTTACCTTTATACCAGTCATCGACCGAACACGAAGCTTTGTGATTACTAGCACGTGGTCTCAGCCTCCTTTGTTACCTGCCTCAGCAACGCCATACGGCCTGCAGTCCTCCGCTGACGCAACCCATCGTCACCGAACATACATGTGGTCAATTTGAGGAGCCGTCCTACCATCATTGGAATACCCTATAAGAAGGTATATTTTGGAATGCTGGAATAGTTTGTTGGTTATGTACAACCGTTAAAATCAAAGTTTGTAAGCTTGTCCTCATTTTCACAGCGCTGACTGAGGCCGAATTTCCCTAAAGTCCCGCCTGTCGAGGGATCTTGTGCCCCTGTCTGGGCATGCCAATCATTAGCTATGCTAAGTATATCACTTTTGGGGATGTGGTTCGCTACCGTTTGAAGGCTGCCGTAGAACTCGTCTTTCGTACCACTATCAAAAGGGGGAGTTGGGGTGTAGATCGCGGCAACGGTGACACTGACAGATTGGCTTTTGAAGCATGCCTCATCGATTTTTGATGAAATCGGTTGGCAATACGATAGAGCAGAACTGGCACGGTGACGTGAAGCTACGGCTGGCTCTTTCCTAACTGGACTTTCGGGGCCACTGTGACAGAACCAATAGCGGCCATCTACGCTAGGAACTTTGATGTTCAAACCACCGGTACCGTCTAGTTTGACTTCGGATAAATAGGAGATATTCCTTTGGAAATCGTACAGTGTGTGCATAATTGCGGCCTGAATTCCGATGCCCGGAAAGCTTCTCACGTTCTAACATTTCATGTAGAAGACCCTCCGGAGGTAGAATGAGGCAGTTTTCTGGAGAAGCGCGATGCACGTCGCTTCCCGAGGACGTTGAACCACAGATAACAGGGTGAATGGAAGACATGATCATGACGTTTCACGGCGTTTTAGTATAAGAGACGTACCTTGCACCCTTAGGGTTTTTAGAGTGCACCTTCATTCTTCGTGCAACCAAGTGCTGGATGTAACGCAGTAGTTCGTGGATGCATGGTTTCCGGTGGCTACGTGCGGGCCCGTGCGCCGTTCGATTGAGGGGACCATGCAGCTTTGATAGTGCGATACTTTTTCATTGCAGCCGTTGGATAGTAAAGTTGATTTCATCCGTCTACTCATGGATAACCGACTTTGCATACTGGGCACCATTTCTCAGAGGATTTTGACCTCAGTTTCTCTCAGCCTGGTTTAGCCTGTCTCTCGAGCAGCTTGTCGAGGTATATTAGCTGATGCATGCTTCAGCCTCTTGGAGCCACAGGTAAGAGCCGAATACCTGATTGGGATCGAAGAGATAAAAGACACTCCAAGGAGGATGGCCGACCAACAATTCAGAGGTCCTGCGATTATCAGTACGCCACGCATCTCATCAAACTGGTCTATATACAATTAATTTTGAACTGATATGCCACCTCGGCATAGTTCTCCTTCGGATTCCGCATGATGCATTGCTCTTGTTGAATTAAAGGTCAAGTTTGTTTCTGTCTCATCTTTGTTTGTCAGTCCTGTTTTGGTAGCTGACGTAACTGCAGAACAAAAAAGCATTTTGAGCTTTTGACTTTTTAATGCACACCGCGAATGTTGTTCTCTCGGGTTTCACCTTCCGCTGATGTGGCTGTGTAATTTATGAGAGGGGAGGGAGAAGTCGACCTACTTGGTGTTGTGACCTTCTCGATGCAAAATGTCATTGTTTCATGGCCTTTCGTTAATGCACCTTTGGAGTGTTTAAACCGCTATTAATTTCACTGTTCATCTTGCTTCCCGGATTGGATATGAAAGACTTCGTTTTCGATGAATGTTGTGCGATTCAATCTTCTAAGACATATTTGCTCTATAACGTTAATTATATATATATATATACATATATATATATATGCATATATAAATAATCGAGAATTAAGTCTTATATTTCTTGTAAACGAATTGGTTTTATTTGGTTTTCACAGCGTCAAACAGCACGCATGTCAAATATTTTCAAACGAATCGTCAATTTTGTTTTCGGTGAAAAGCAGTAACTAGTTCTATTTGTTTTTTTCTTGAACTTCTCGATCCTAATTTTTTGTTTTTTGTTTGTTTTCGTTTGCATTCCATTCATTTATCTAGTTTGTTTTTTGGAGACCCATCCGGCATGGCAGTAACTCTACTGAATTTAACCTGATAAAGTATACAGTTAAATAACTTTTACATTTCTTAGATCCGGAGCGAACGCTCTTTTTCACGCGCTGTCATCACACTGCTACCAAAATGAGCCTGGAGAGCGTCGGATAAATAAACGGTAGTTCCCTAACATGAACGTGGACACATTTTGTTCTGTGATAATAACATTGCTTAGAATGTCCCAGTCGCTTGACATCTATTTTTAAAGCCAAAATTCCACCTCTAGCAGAAGCTCGAAAATTTCACGCACCACAATTTTCCATCTGTCATTCAAAAAGGGTCTTCAGACAGTCATCGACGAAGATGCAGCACACAGTAGGTCCATTTGAGTCTTAGTAGACTGAACCATAGCTTATTTCGTACTTCGAGAGTTGAGATTTGTGCTCCAGGCGTTATGAATGGTTCCCAATGCGTTGGACGCCATCTGACATTCTGTTGCAGGGCTGCACTTAACTGACGTTAAAATACCAACTATCAGAGTCGTACCACTCATGTGATGAATAGATTGTAAATTTCTCCTTCAATCGCCCTGAAAAATCTTCCTAAACATGCCCGTGATAAAATAGATTCGTCATTTTTCTATTCCACAACTCGTTCTCCCACGCTTTTCGTTCGACTCGTAGTTCTGTTGCAGAGTGGAAGAACTGTTATTTTATCCGTACCGGGTTCAGCTTTCAAACCTTCCGACATGTATGCAACTAAAGTAAATTTCGGTAACTCGAGGTTTTCCCGTCTCGATGGACTCACTTTGATGTCATCTGACACCACAGCGTCGTTTAATAAATCCTCAAAATTCGGTTGCCATATCGTTCTTTCTGCCGCCACTATACTGATATTTTATTCACAGACTGAAAGTGTTAACCTTCGCTAAGCAGTCTTCAGAAGTAAAATTCAGTCAATCGTTGCCTGAAATAGTTCCCAGTGAGCAAAATTCATAAGATACGTGAGATACAGAAATAAGAACTGCCAAAAGACTAAGACACTGGGCCTTAAAACGATAGCGCTTTACGGATGAGAAAAGCTTTGCAAAGGACATATGAACCGCTCTGCCTGCTAAAGGCTCGTTAAGGCTAAGTTCCCTGCCTGCTGGCGGCTCCTGATTGAACAAAGACCAGAAATGCGTCTTCGAGTAACGAAATCGTGTTCCGGGATAGGCCACCGAGCAATGCAACGGGGTTCACCTTTGAGTACCTTATTGCTTCTGCACGTTTTGATATTTCAGTATTTTCTGGTTTACAGCATGAAAAATTGAAATTGTCTGCCAGTAAACGCTACAGGTTAACAGCGCACACTTTTAGGAAATCGGGGATTGAACCATCTGTCCCTTGAGATTCATTAACCCTCTTCGCTCTTAGCTACTGCGCTGCAGCCTTTGGTGGTTCACCAGTGGTCTTACAGACAAATCTAAACTTTCGAGGCAATGGAGGAAATCCTAGGCATGTTTTCGACTGCAAAAGAGTGGTTACCGGTCCGCCAATTCCTAACAAAAGCATTTTATATACAGGTTGAGTCCTGGGGGATAGCATTTCTTGATGAAGTTGACCACGTATATCTCTTTAGTTGCTGGATTTCCCATTTTGTCAGCCTGATTGCCGCTCCTATTTTTCCCGGTTTGCTGGCCTCTTGTTTCTCTCTGTATAGATTTTTAACTAAGGAAGGGGAAAATTTACTGATCTTGACATAATGGTTTCATATAGACTCTAACGTTGAAAATATGCTAAAGGGGTTCTGATACGCAAAACACGGTTTAAAAAGGTTGAGTTCATAATCTTTCCGATGAGAACTGTCCGTCGCAGATTTTGCAAGTTTGTCTTAAAATGTCTATCGATTTCCTCGCTAAACGTCACTGCGCAGATCTATGGAGTGTAGTGATTAAGGCTGCTTAGTTGCGTACGACTCAACACAAAAAATACCCCTATATGCTTGCGAAAACGAAATCTAGGCAAGTGTGCTTTTTGCCGATTGAAATGAACCGATACAACTGTGATGAGAAACGTTGCATCGACTTTGTGGAAATACTCATCGAAATCTGAAATTACTGAAGTTGGCTGGTGGTAAGCAGACTATCTCACCTTATTCGTCGTTTTATCTTGCATAATGTCAGTGTTACTGATAAGTACACATTGAATCCATCTTGGGAACCATGGTTTTCATGTGATGACATGACAGTATCTGCAAGCCAAGATGACTCTTCTTCTTCATCTTGCCTGTACGTATGTGGCTACGTTCGCACCCCGATTTTGAAGGCTCTTGCGATGACTGGCATAGAACGTATGAAAACAGTTCGCTTGTACAGTCAGAACTCTTGTATCCAAACCTTCTACAGCACCTAATTAACCTATTTGAATTTCCATTCGCTGGGCTCTGTGAAGTATTCTGTTTTCTTGGACGACTTTATATGCCTTGCCAATATCGCAAAAATCTATGACATTCAAGCAGTACTTCGTCGGTGATCCACTTTTTAAAATTAATGACGCTTCCTAATTGTCGTGCTGTTCAATTCTATTGTTCGATTGGGGTTATTTTGGACTTTTTTCCAAGTTCTCACATGCCAGCACTTTTGCGATGAAAAGTAGTGTTTTTTACGGAGTCTTTGGAGTGTTGTGAGATGGAAGACTAAACTTTTAATTATAGCGCATTTCATTTTGATTTTGTTCCACTTAATCAGACGAAAATAATGTCATTGTCTTGGGACGGGCAATACTTCTCTTTTGGTAATCACAAGAAATTTCGATGTGTATTTTGGTTAAGGCCGTTGGTTCGTTTTCACTGATATCCTTGATCTCATCAGGTCTTCACTAGCCTCGGATTCTAGCCTCCGAACTTTTCCTAAGAGCTGAGTGTGTAATTTTGTCTTATAACCACCAGGAGTGATGGGCATTCCGTCCTGAGTCCGAACACCGCGTCGTAAAAACCGATCACTTTGGGACCTTCTGTTTAGTCCTTAGTTCCGAACAAATGGAGGGTTAAAGCAGAGCTTGCGAATGTAGGTTTTTGGGGCTTCCTTTAAAGTACAATTTCTAATTGCACAGCATTTTTCAAATATCCGACGAGGATAGCCCTTTTCAGATTCTAAGTCAAAAGGAAATGAGCTTGGGTTCTAAGTCAACACAATTGACTGAAACGAATTTTACATAAAGGACAATTTACATTTTGGTGGTTAGGTAAACCAAGGTTTTGGATTGCTGATAATCCCTGAGATCTTCCTAGCTTGTCTTCTACAGTCAAAGTATACTGCAAAATCTTCGAAAGTTTTGGCGTCACGGAAGAAATGTGTTTAATTACCGTTCACATATGAAATTTCACCTAATTCCTAAAGAAACGTAACTCCTACACTACAATTGCCTAGGTTTTGTTATCAGTTTACCATACTATATCAAAAGCATTACTATAGCCTATCATCTAATTTTTCAAAACACCATTCTTTTAAACACCAGCCAGCTCACAGAAATGGCAAAAATCACAAATTCATATAAACTTCTTGAAGGCATAAATGATGAATCCAAAAGTTTCTCTTACATCATGTTCTCGATCCCAGTTATACAGAATCGAAAAAATTCTCATAAAAGAGGATAAACACTGATCCCACGGCAACGTAGCGAATGCATTAATTGCTTCAAAATCCAGATATTTTGATTCGTATAATAACTTTGGCCAATGCTGAGGTAATCGGATTGTGATTTCCTGGTAACTGTGCTACAGGATAATTGAAGTTTAGTTGCAGACAAGTTTATTCGAAGTTCACAATCCTTGGTGACTTACAACAGACTGATCAGATGCAAATCAAAGCAATGCACTTGTGGATCTGTTCCTGTACACCTAATAAGTACTTGCCAACTTGCCCTGTGGTTTCCACGTCCCATTTCGGGCGCGGTGGATATGCACTGCTGATGATTCCTAACAAGGATGAAACAGCTGTACAGTTTCTTTATGGTGAGTTGGGCGATGATATCATATGGTGAACTATTTTGTGTGACTAGTTTATTTGACACACAAGAATGTTACAGTCGATAAGCAGCTATGGGCCTGGAACCAAGTGCTTCATGGATGAACGGATTTTCCTGGCGTGTGCCTACTGCACATCGCAACGTTTGAAGACCAGTTGAGTTCAGACATATTAGTGTGACCGAGACTAGTAGCCACCGCTTGCAGGACCAGAAGATCTGCATCAAATACTTTCGCAGGCCAACCTAAAAAGGATCTCATCGAAAGATGCTTGGATGATAAACAACTAAATTAATTTTTTCGGGCGTTTCCAAAAGAATAACTGAAAGTGCTGCTCAGTAAACGACAAGGCTTGAAGGCACCTGGTGATTTTGAGATTCTTTCAACGCGAGATCATACATCCACAAGCCTTGCGCACATTGTAGAATCTGTACCACATAAAAGTTTATTTATTACTTCTTATATGTGCAAATGGACTGTCTTCGGTGGATTACTTCCCAATCTATGAATGTCGCTGTATTAAGTTTCGTTCTTGCCTAATTTAGCACTATCCTGACTGAATATAGATTTCTGGCTGAAATAAAGCCATGCTTCAATTAAGCTATTCACGATGTGGAAACTTGATGTCTCTCCAAGAATCACGGATTGGGTAAATCTCAGAACAAACCTGTTCAACTACATAAACGTTCGACTGCTCATTCATTGTTGACATCAGATTAATCTAGTTAACTGAGCACTTATTCCTAAGAAAAAGTTATGACGGATTAAAACTGAATTTAACTGATTCAGCTGAGTAACTGGTGACACTCGGTCTTTATATTGGAAGACCATCCTGACGTACATCTGATTGGTTTCATACTTGAAACGGCAAATTGCCCTAAGTTAAGTGAGATACGGTCAGGACTGCAGAGTTATTACCGGAAACACTTATTAGGGATGGACTAAACGGGAGCAGAGTGTGAATTTTCACATCCTAGCAGTAGGATTGGGCAAATTTATCTACATCGCAGGTGTGAGAAGTTCATAAGGATCACCATGGAAAGACCAAGTAATCATGTTGGACACTTTCGTACACAAACTTGTTTTTGTTCCACATAATTGCTACGGTCTCAGTCGTGGTAATATCAAACCAAAAAAGACGCATTACATTGATCTCTTCTTACCACCTTCCTTCGCTCTAACCGGAAAGGATGAAACCTATTTCGCACGTCTATGGGGATCACCATGCATCGCCAATGGCATCACCGGTGCGTCACCATTGAGGTACATCGACCACTATGAAAGTGATTTGCATAATTCTGTTTGGAGACGATGTGGGTGGTGGTAACATGAGAAAAAAGACGTACCACGTTCTGGAATATGTAATCCCCACAATTTCGGCGTCGAAGTTCTGCATACTATGAGTTCAACTTGTTCTGAAACATGACACGTAATTTGTGGTTGATCCGGGAAAATAAACCTAAACTGGCTATTCGATTGAAGTCCCATGTAGCGGATACGCAAAACTAATATTGTCATCTTAGTGGATTGGATGCTTGAAAAACTGAGCAAAGCTATGAAAAATCAAGCAAGTCAAATGAACTACCGGTCGCACATTGGGCAACATCCTTGTTTTGCCAACGAAATTCGTCGGTTTATAGCTGCACACGCATTGTCTGATTACCTCATGCCTGAATTAAATTACATTAATTGGTTGGTTTCTTGAAATGATCTTCTGCTGTTAAGAAGCCGGAAGAAAAGCGCCACATTTCCAAGGTCAGTTAGCAAAGGCACATTTAAGTACTAAAACAAAAATTTGTCATTATGCCGTCTGAACTGTAAGGTGTGAAACAGATGGTTTGTACTTCAGTGTCTAATAAGCTTCTAGTGTGCTTGTATATTTTATAGTATTGCCTATCATATAAGAACGCTTTTCTGCTGGATATGCTTGTTTTTTATCTTTTTTCGAAATGCAACACTTGAAACTGTGACTGAAATTGTATTTTTTTAATGGAACATCCGTTCTTTGTTTAGTAGCCGCCCTTAAGTAGCCAACGCTTGCCTCTCACCGAAAACAGTAGCTTCTTCAACTTATTGGGTGCTTTCATTGGTGCACAACACTAATACCATCCTGGGATCAAGCCAAATATCTAGACTGTCTCAAAATCTTCATTTGTTGCGGGAGCTGGGTGATCCGGTTCTCTTTCGGCAAGACTAACTGGTATATCTATTACCGCTTCTTGGAAAGAGAGTTGGCAACCTACTTCGTTGACCAATGATTTCTTCAAAGAATTCAAAGTAAAATAATTTCCTCCAGATACTGTCACTTTCCTAATAAGGGTTGAAAATCTAGTTTCCTAAGAACATCATTTTAAAGACCACGGGTCCGTATGATGCTTCTCCAGTGTATCGTAGTAAGCTTTAAATTATAAGTGAGTCACTATTCCATCAAACGAAGAAAATCAGAGTTGCTGAAATTGGTGCAACTTTTCGGTCGATTAATTTGCTTCATTAAGGTACTTCAGCATATTTTTACATTAATTTGGTAGAAGAACTTGCTTGAAATGGTTCCGGCCAAATCAGCACACTCTAGAAGGCAACTGTACCATCATATTCGGATGTGCAAAGTACTTCCGGGTTGGACAAATAACCTTAAGGGCCGCACCTCAACTCAAGGTGAACTCCAACATGGGCGTCCTTAGATATATTCTGGTAAAGTTACAGGTGTCATGTGTCTCAAAGCTTTTTCATTCGAATCACAGTAAAGTAGTGGCGAATGTAAACTACAAAAGGGAGTACGATATAAAATTTGTAGTGTCAAACTTATAGAGTGAGCATCACAGAAATGACCGGTCCGCCGTCCCTACTGAAATAGGGGAACCCGAAGAAACATGCGCAATAAGCTGGAGAAATCACTTCACCAAGAAAGACGAATGCAGAGGATAGAACTCTGTTGATGGTGGTAATAAACGAGAACCATGAATGTAAAATTCCAATACGCACTAAAAGGCAATTTTGCAGCATTCAAACAGATTGCGTACTGCAGGGGAACAATAACATCGTTCACCAGACATGAAAGAACGAGTGATATTAAAATACACCCACGGCGGTTTTTCAGTGAATTCAATTTGTCCCACAGGTCGCTTAAACAGATGAAATTACAGATTGGTTCCAATTGTCCCGGTCTATAAAACATCTCATTTACCTCCCGTTGACCCAGAATGTTGACCACCTTTCACTTGACACTTTCAAATTATTAACAATGAGAAAGGCTTATGAATTTATCAGTCATTGTTGTTCAAGTTGTTTGACGGCTACAATTTGATCAATACAGATTGATAGAACTGACAAATGTCATGACCTTGCAGTATTTAAATTTGAAATTAGTGTGCGGAA
This sequence comes from Fasciolopsis buskii, assembly GCA_008360955.1. Lineage (NCBI taxonomy): Eukaryota > Metazoa > Platyhelminthes > Trematoda > Plagiorchiida > Fasciolidae > Fasciolopsis > Fasciolopsis buskii. The sequence continues at coordinate 99,294 of LUCM01007992.1, forward strand.
GTTGATCAACCACAGTAACGAACGGATACCAGATACAGGTAGATGCTGAATCGACTCCAATCCAATCTAAGACAACTAGAAAAACAAAGATCACGACAGAAGGGAAACACTTTCAGGTTGTATTTACAGCTGACGGGTTGACACAAAACTGGAGATAACCCGATTGATGGAATCCATTCCCTTTTATCGCCTTCGAGAAATGTATGGATTTCAGGACCGTTTATGCCACGGTTCTCATTGGTTGCTTATCTACACAGGTCAAGGCAAAACCACACGGGATTGCATCTAGTGACTTGTGAGTAAATTCACCACAAATATTCACCTGCAGAAGTTTGTTATCCCCGCGGACTTGCATCGCGCTCCCTGCCAGCTGAACTAAAAGATCAAGCCGAAGTCTTCGAACATTAATTTAGGGAACATTAAATAATTACTCCACTTAAGTAAGGCCATTGCCTTCACCAGTGAGTTGTCATACACTGACCATCATCTACCCGATGTGCCTTTCGGAATTATCGGCGTATTTAATCACTGAAAACGGTTTTTGGTAGACTTCCAAAATGTAGGCAATTTTCCTTGGATAAGGAACCCAAATGAATTTGTTTCACAACTTAATCCGGTTAATGGCACATACACTGGTGAAGTGCGTGCGCAGCTTCCATGAGTAGGTTCTAATCCCACCAGAATCAATCAGTTTTGCATCTCCGTCAAACAACGGTTGCCCATTAAAGGCACTTTGGAATTCTTCCTTATGCCACAATGTTAAGTGTAAATTCCATTTGGTCATGTTCGAATTGCCTCCGTTCGGGTTGAAATGAAGCGACCAATGATAAATTTTCATCAACATGCAGAATAAGACTGAATTCATTATTCAATTTCATCATAGTTACCGGCAGGGCACCCGACGCATTTGATGTTCTCCGTCAGAGTTGATCAGACCAGAAGCAAACTACCTGAAAAGTTCTTAATATCGGGGAATATCTTCATACGCACCCGTTCAATAAAAAATGAACTTAAATTCGTAGTTCAGAGCCAATACAGGGAAGAAAAACCTTCCTCATACCTAATACATTTCCGAAATCCTCCTTCATTAATGCGACTGTTCTTGCTTCAGTTTAATATTTAGAGCAACCGTTTTGGTTACATTCTCTAGTAATTTGTATTGTCGCCCAATAGTTTTCCCGTTGTTATTTTGATGCCAAAAATTGAAGTTTTAAAACGGTACTTAATATTTTCCATTGTCAACCCTCAAATCCCTTTTGATATTGAAATGCTTTCCAATCAACTAAACTAGGGCCCCCTAGCTGCACTGTAAATGTCACTGGAACTTGGGGAAATCTACCAACCACCAATTTTTTGTGATCCCTCTCAGTGGCATATCTGACGGGTCTGTTCCAGGACGTATACATCTTTTGCAAGTGGAAGTGAGAAGTGCACCGTAATAAAGGTTTCTATTACAATAATGACGACATTTTGACTTCCATCGTATTGCTGACAGTGATGAATAAACACTGGCAGAATGGTACTTGATGCAGTCAATCCTAAACTAGCAACATAAATGAAATCAGAAACAGATAATAAATATTTGTGATTCTTCGAATAACCATCTGAAGTCATCTACTGAATGAAAGAATGTTGAGCAGCCAAATTCTGGGCTTTAAGCCACATGTGATTTCAGGAAGCCGCGGCTGACACAATTAAATGACTTAGTTTCTGAACCGACTGCATGCATTGTATCGATTTTGAGCCATCAATTTTTTTTCATCGCTTCATGCGCGTTTTATTGATGACAAATTTTAGAGATACAATCACTCCGAGGAAGTTCGTGGTACTGTCGAATTGCCCACATAAATGTTTATATCGGTTTAAGAAATCTATCAACAACTGGGACTGGCCGGGTCATATCTGTTGGAGAACTTTGAGAGCAAGTATGGAATTAGGCTCGCTTCATTATGTGGTCTTGGTCGTGTTCATGACAAATATAAAAACAGTAAACATCAAATAGTGAATTAGACAGCGTTTGTGAAATCATTTTCGGCTACATCTAGGTTTTGCTTAACACACGACCTACACGCAGGGAATAATGTGATTGTCTGTTTTGGGTTCTATTGTCAAAATATGTCTGGAATCGGATCAAACTGTTTTCATTCTGACAGTTCGAAGTGGCAAATGAATGACGTGGGTAAACTAATTCCGAATGAAGCTACCTCGTTGTCATTTCTGCCTTGACGACACTGCTGAACACCAGAAGGCCTGCGAAATACAATTAGGTTGTGCTCCTAAAATTCTGAATGCTTGTCGCACAAACAGTCTAGCAAGGATTTTTTGTTCAACCACGCTAAATCCTTGGTGAAATAGTTTGTCTTCCTTGGTAGGAAAATCTGTTCTGTCTGGCTTTGCCCTATTATCTTATCAATGGTATTTGGCATGGTTGCGTTTAATCGCAGACATAGCATGGGAAGAAAACGTCAGAACAACAACATTTTCCTTGAAACATTCGCCTAGCCGAACATTTTATTGATCGGTAGTTTTATTTACAAGCAGCCGGGAGTTATCCAGCTTAATCCTGATTGCACATAAATGCGAAAAATCTGGACGATTTTGTCAATAGGGTGGTGATCAAATGGTTATATTGTTCCTTTAATACTGTCGACGTGGCCTGCAACATGTGGACTCAGTAATCTTCAAATAACCGTGACCTTGAAATACTACCATCCTGGTTGTCCGATTGGAATAGCTGTGAGGGCTGAGAAAGTCATAACACACCGTTCCGGTACACTGGAAATAGATTTAAGTAAGATAGTGACGTGCACGCGTGTCTGTGGCAGCATATGAGCATGAACGTTCAATCACTCAGTCCATAGTAAACCCAAAAATCATTACAACTGAAGTGCTGACCTGATTTCTTTCATCACTGGAGAGAGTAAACACGAAATTTTGTGTTGTTTGGTAGAAACATTGGGAACATTCAGTGGCAGATAATTGAGAAAACGTTTCTGGAGTGCTGACAGTGGTCAGCAGCTTGAGTAGAATGTTGTACTTAGAAAGATACACTGGCAAGCTTTATTCACCAGTGCCCAGCCGGTCCTAAAATAGTGAATATGGCGGAGACAACAGTCCTGCTGTCTACCAAAATGGCCTCCTTCCCATATTATTCACTAGATAACGGTTTTGTTGTTGTGTCATGTAAAGCGGTCAAAATGAGCGGGAAAATTATGTGAATTGATTTTCCAGAAGCGGTGTCTTAATTTGTTAGACTGCTGTAGCTACCGTAAGAATGCGCTCAACTGTTATTTGTATGAGCGGTTGTAGTTCATGTTTCAATTAAACAGACCACTACATTTTGTCTGGTCGTGCATGCTTATAAACTGAACATCAAAACGAACGTGAACAGAGTTGGACATTCCGAACACTGGAGATGTTGTGCTCACTAATCAAGACAATTTTGCTCTCGCGGTCACGTCCATAAGAGTGTTATATCGGACCCATGAAAACATTTGCCAGAAGAAAAATCCACTATGATTTTGTTACTTGGTTTTAGATGGGACTTTCAGTTAGATCCATTCAGATCTTTTTAATAAGTTTACGCTGCATTTTTGCATATGCACTGTTGTTGCACAGATCACTGTCCAATTTCACCTTATTTGTTTAATGTGGGTGGTGAAGCCTTTGGGTGTACCGATTTTAACCGGCAACAAATCTATCTCGCGGGAGATCATACCAGAGCTGTGTCATCTGAGTTTATTATGTAGCCGCTAAGCGTACCTTTATCTCGAAACAAAGCTAGAGGAATCGGGGACTAGGCTACGGGATATCTACGTTTCTGTATCTTATGGAAAACGACGCTCAGTGATGCACACTTAATTCCACGGACAACTAGTAGGAAGTCAGACAATAGGGATGCTAATGGCTGGTATCTAATTTCGTTTTCGGTCAGTACTCCAGCATTTTGAAGGCTTTAGTGGTCAGTTATATTTCATTTTCCCATCATTAGTGATGTGAGGGCGAAATCCAGGCACCCAGTGCACAGCTGGGTGAAAATGAATACGGATCCATCCACATAATTTGTATATTACAATTTAGACTCATCAAAAGAAAAGAAGCACTAGTTTGTTCGAAGTATTGCAGGATATTTTTCCGTTAGGGGTCGTTTGCAATCAATGGAGGTAGTAAATTGTCCATACATGCTGATTAGTGCTCTTCAGTGTCCAAGGCCAAACGAATTTCAAAGCAAATTACTCTATTTTTAAGAATAAGTGAACAAAAGGTTTTTTATTCTCTGGCTTGGCCGAGTTAAACTGCACTAGAACTTACTCCCATTTTGTAAAAAAGAAGCACTTTTATAACATTACCGACCTTTCAACCTTGTAGCGGGCCACCATGGATAACCATTCAAACAAAGAAACAATCAGACAACCCCTTGACAAAATACTAAAGTCGGAGACCCCATTGGAGCACCAACAATTCGTGCAATGTCAGACACAAACTTGGAAAGTGGATGACAAAGTTGAAAAATTATATCTGGAAATCACTTCAAATTAAAGTCTGTAACTAGAGGATGTATATCCTAAAGGGCGACCTTCTGTTCCGTAATCCTCAGAGCTTCATAGTAAGCCAAATGTTCCAGTATTTGCCGGTAGATCCTACGGTGATTCGTCAAATACGTGGTCAACGTTGTGATCCGTACTTGTGGATGAGCGGTTTTCGGTACTGCGGAAAGAAACAAAAGTTATGAATTCCGAAAAGCAGAAGTGTTTAACCTGTTCCAAGGGATAGGTTATAGCCAGGGCAAAGCACATGTTCTGTATGTGCTACAAGCAAGAGTTCAACCACATTCTTCCACCATTTAGTAGCCTTTGACCATTACTTGGTAGCCTGTGTATACCTTTAGAAAATTTGACTTAAAGCAAAATATTTTTTGAAAACGCATACAAGAAAAGGGGATATTATTTGGCAGCCTTGCAATCAGACGACGAGTTAAATTAGTCTAGTATGAGCTTCTTCAGTAATTGTATTTTTGGCAAGATTTTTCTTAATTCCAACTATGGTCTTGGGTGCTCAAAGAGTCCTCAGACCGCTAAATGAGAGCTGCCAATCAAGAAAGAAACACTCGTAGCGTTTCCTTAGTTAAGAAGTCTCGCATTGTCCTCCCGGCGATTTATCCAGTAACGGACAGAAGGCAATTCATCCGATGCCCCAAAACCACGCCTGACCTATTTTCATCTTATCCAATCCGACTTCATAACAAATTTTAGGGCTGGGTTGCCGGTTTCCACTCTTGTTTTAATGAGTCTTATGAGCTCTCAGTCGGCCATGTTCCGCTACAGTCTTAGGCCCGATGAAAAGTATACTGGATAATGTAGTTATATTTTAAACGCCTGAGGTCTAAAAGCGCAAAGCCTTTTTGTGGGTGTGGACATTTTCACAGGTAAGAAGAATTGGTTTTGTTATTTAGAGCCGGGCTTTGATTAATTGGGTTTGACAGGCATAAACAGGTCAACCAAAGTGATACTAAAACAAGATATCAATGCTTAGCTACTGACCGTCTATACTGAGCAAATCAAAATCTGTAAGTCAGCTTACAACGGGCGTGAGTAAAGGAAAGACGATAACAGTATCACTCAGGGAAACAAAGATATTAATTAATGAAGTGAATTAGGTGACAGTTGTTACTGTTTCGCTGTGGATTTAAATGAGCAACTAGTGAATGGTGCACCTATTTTCTGAGGCAACAAAAACGACTGTCTAATCCGAATGTATTTCGAAGGTCAGTCACTTCAAAAGATAATCAACGCACCCCAGTTTTTTGGTGGAATCCACAGGCGAGACCGCGACTTCCTATAAATTAGAACGAAACTCAAGCTCACCCTTTGAGATAGGGGACCGAGTATACAGCACTAAGGGAACTTGAATTTTGGAAGTATCGGGTCCGAATTGAGTTCGGGATGCATCGAAAGCTTCATAAACCGTATGTTAAGTTCAATGTAAACGTTTTGGGTATCAGACAACAACGCTCTTGGTTTTTAGTAAAAATGTTTTATACGCATCACGAAGGCTGCTTCAGTCGCTTCCCGCACCTTCCTGCAACAGATTATTCTAAACTGCATTTCAAAAGTCAGCTCTTTATGTGTTCGGATACAATCTCAAACATTTACCTATCCAACAATTCATCAATGATATTCAGCATATTTCGGAGTAAAGGAGAATGTAAGGTTTTGTTCTAGGAAATTTACGACAACAACCAAAGTCTGACAAAATGAAGAAAAAAGAAATGACAGAACCAGAAAGCTCAGTACAAAGCCTATCTGCCGGAGCTTTTTCATCGGCAGAGGCCTATGTGCTGAGAAAGGGGTTTCAGTTTCACTGTGCAAAGACTGAAAAAGAAACAGTCTCTGCTGAGGAACAGATCTTTTCAAATCTTCCAAATAAGAGGGCCGCCCAAGCCAGACTCGTTGCAGAATTCTGAATCCACACGTGTGAATCTTCCCTGATGGTCATTTCCCTTGGTGGGTCCATGTGAAACTAAGTAACGCAATACCTTCAATTTCTTGTCCTTCTGCAATTACTTTTGGCGCGTTTGGAATGTAAGTATGTCTTTTCTGATTCACCTACACCGGAAAGTTTCAGGCGATTGCGTTATTCGTTTTCCTCGTCGATTGTCTGTTGCTCCAGGAGTCTCGTCACCGAATTCCCCAACACTCCGACACAATGAACCTCAAGACGTCAGCGGCATGTTTTTGTGTCGATCTGGCGGTTGAGGAAACAACAAGATCGGTATGATATCATTCGAAATACGCGTGTATCACATAAGTTAAACACGACTCTACGGGTAGATCTAATCAATTTTATCCTAGTCCGTTTCTGATAGCCATTTTCAGGTGGGTTTAAATTCCACTGGATGTTTTGAGACAAGAATCACCAGTCAATATGCGGCTGACACCATAGAATGATTTACTGAATATTAAGCTCAAATTTCATAATGCTACCGGTGAAAAGCAAATGAGCATGTTAGCAAAATCTAACTTCACTAATGTTTTACTGATTAGTTGTATTTGACCTTCTATCACGCGTTGACTTCGTGAATTCACTCAAATGATTCTTTCGTCAGTAGCTTCCTTGTTTCATCTTGTTGAGTCACAAGGTCACACGAAGTGATAATGTAGTCTAGTTCGGTCGGATTCAACAACATTTTTTGTAACCGGCAATATGAATCCTTAGAATGTTTACATCTGTGACCGTGGCAAGCAGTACTTTCGTTATAGTCTCGGTATTCAGAGTCATACTCTTTCCCGTGATATCGTTTTAGAAAAACCAAACAGTTAAGATGGTAAGGTCCTACCTAATGGAACTAAATATTTTCTGAATTCTCATGGTAGACAGCTAATTCTCGACTCCATACGTACAATAAGAAGGGATTTTGCAGATAATTCATCTCTAGCCCGCCTCATCTGGGAGGTGATCAATAGCTTTAAATGCTGATACCGCTAAATGTGTTGGGGAATCGGTCACATGATGGATTGTGAACAGCAGAGCAGCTTTTGCGAACATGCGACACTGGTACCACCGACAAATTATATTCGACTTTCCTCCAGGGAAATGTCCACAGTGTCCCAATTCGTATTGTTCTTCCTTATGACTGCGAGTCTTGGCCTGTTCATGTTGAAGAATCTCGACGGCTTTCTGGATTCCACCACCCGTGTCTCCAACTTATTGTTCGAGTCTGGTGGGAATATCGAGTGAGCAATGATGAGGTGAGTCATCATGTGTTGGGTCCAGACAGTCGTCATCTGACTGAGGCAATCCAACTGCATCGTTTTTGGTGGTTTGAGCACGTGTTGCGTATGTTTGCCCCTCCTCAGCCTTCTTGTTCCCGACTCACGCGCTGAGCGGGGCCCGATGATTCAACGCTGAGATCAGGGACAAAGAAGTTTGTCTATTTTGGCGTCTGCTGATATTCTGCATATTCCCAGCCTGATCTTAGTATTATCGAATGCGGCTGGTTAAAGGCGCTGCAAGACCTATTTCGGTATGATTGTTATTTGGACGAAGACTGTGCAGGGTGCCTTTTAAACTCCTGCCTTTCTCAATAAATCGAAAGCAAAATGGGAAATTACCAAAATGCTTATGGTGAAGCTGCAAAGTCAAAATGTTTTACCTTGTCGTTTCTTTTTTCTTCTTGTGTCAGTTTTCTGTGCAATACTATTCAGCTATTTTTGCTTTGCCGACAAAATTGTTGTCAGCCAGCATAAAACGGTTGTGTAGGTATGTATCAAATGTGGAAGACGTGTTTCATAGTTACGTTATCAATTGATCAGGCGAACACATGAATCCATATGTCCCATATTTGGTCCGTCACATGCTGAAGTTGGTCCTCTTGATTCAGCGCATTATCGTTTAGATTTAATGTCCTTTCATCTTGCGATATTGTCCCTGGTCGTACGGTACTAATGAAAATCACCTTTCCCCTCATGCTTTAGTGCGGGTTCTGCAGTGTTCAGCAGGGAGGTTATTGTATGAGTACAGGTAACATCATGTAGTCTCGCTGGGTCGGTACTTAGGTACAAGTACTTTTTTATTTCCTTCAGAACTGTGAAAACAATATTCATCGCCCTAGGATCTATTGTTCTCCCAGATTGTGCTCATAGCTGAAAGGAATCAGTATCTGGTGAATATAAGCAACACGACTGAATAGTACCAGCAATGAAGATTTATGTAAAGACGTTCATGATTTGTCCGAATATTTTGTCATAAGTCTAGTTCGGTTCAACCACGCATCTATTGCAACACATTCTGATCATTTTTCACGTCACAAATGTTATAAGAATCCATGAAATTTACTCTTTGTAGTCTGAATACGAGAAATACATCTTTCGGGAAAAACCGTCTTATGTTTAGCACGAGAAAAAGTAATTTATGATTCCGTATAGATAAATTAAATCTAAATTAGTCCAAAATCTCATTGTCATTGACTAATCGTGTTTTCCAACTATGTGATAAACAGCACCGCAACCTCCCTCAGGATAACAGTGAACAAGAACAGGCTATGTTCAAGCGATTACTGTTGTCGTATTTGAGTAGGAACGTTGCACATTATAAACCCCGACCTCTGGTCAGAACATGGTTATCAAGTCGACTTCGCTTCGATTGCTGCGAGTTATTTTTATCAAAACTAGATGCAATTGTTGGTGAATCAGCTTTGGAAACATTTATCCGTAGTGACTGAAGTGTCAACAAATAGCCAAAATTTCCTATTAGACTGTATCGTTGAACAAAAAAGTTTACGTAAAACTTTGGTAAATTATTAGTAAAGCCGTAAGAGGCAAAAATTGATACTTGGCCTAACCCATGCACTTCACATTTCCCTTTAGCGTTCAGTTAGTGGAATATTTAGAAAGCGCATTGGTATCGTTACCATCAGTACAAGAGTTTGGATGTTGTTTTCTGACAATAGTGATTATCTGCACGGGTGTTTGAACTTCACCACTGAAAATGCTTTGTGTGACACTTCCGTTTACGGTGCCACAATTTAGGTTTGGATGAAATCCGGCTGAGTGTACACTAACCGTGCATCCGACGTCAGACTAATAAAATTAGGGTGGACAAACGTACTTCAAGTAAATTTGTCCTCAGGTTTTAATCTAATAGTTTTCACTCAAGCCGGGTCGAAATGAAATTCTATTTTTAGATACCAAGTGTCCTGGTCGGGAAACCGTAACTTCTGTCCACTGCAATTAGTTTTCTTTATCAGCCATTCGTGAGCGAGCATCATAACTGATGATAACTAAAGAAGCAGATAATTCATCTCTAGCCCGCCTCATCTGGGAGGTGATCAATAGCTTTAAATGCTGATACCGCTAAATGTGTTGGGGAATCGGTCACATGATGGATTGTGAACAGCAGAGCAGCTTTTGCGAACATGCGACACTGGTACCACCGACAAATTATATTCGACTTTCCTCCAGGGAAATGTCCACAGTGTCCCAATTCGTATTGTTCTTCCTTATGACTGCGAGTCTTGGCCTGTTCATGTTGAAGAATCTCGACGGCTTTCTGGATTCCACCACCCGTGTCTCCAACTTATTGTTCGAGTCTGGTGGGAATATCGAGTGAGCAATGATGAGGTGAGTCATCATGTGTTGGGTCCAGACAGTCGTCATCTGACTGAGGCAATCCAACTGCATCGTTTTTGGTGGTTTGAGCACGTGTTGCGTATGTTTGCCCCTCCTCAGCCTTCTTGTTCCCGACTCACGCGCTGAGCGGGGCCCGATGATTCAACGCTGAGATCAGGCTGTTACATGGGATACGAGACAAAGAAGTTTATTTCGCTTTTGTTGTCGGTTGGTGTTGCTCGTTCTGGTGTTTGTGAACGAAGCTGTAACCAAAAAACATGGGTCATAATCAAATGTAGTGATACGACTGCCGCATGACCTGCCTCTGGAACTTGTTTCTTGGTAAAAATAGGAAAACTAAAATAACAGCTGGTTTCTTTTGTAATTATATCCACACATTAATCCGTTTTTTTCCATTCTGTAAGTGATGATATATACATATGGATGGAAAACACTTCCAGCTACTAGTTTTTCCTCAACCTCAAAATCGATCTTCTACTCCAAATCGTCTTAGTGCGTCGATAGATCTCCAATGCTGACATACTGCGGATTGTCACACGCGCTCCATGAACTTGCTGTATTCCATCACCTGTCGTCCAATCCCAAAACCCAGCCCTAACATTCTTTCGCTTTCATCATGAACGTACATGGCCAGTCATAAATTCGAAGGTTTTTGTCCAGAGATATCGAAATTACAGGTTTCTGATCGCCTTTTAACTTGAACTGCGAAATTAAGGGTCTTTCTTTTTTTTTCTCGATTTCCTCCTGCTTGATGATTTGGATAATTATGTTTACTCAGTACATGTTTTGAAAGCCGGACGGAATTCCGATGAACTCCTTTTGTGCAGCATCGAATCACAAAAATCTCACTAATATGTCTACGGCGTTTGTTTTGTTTTCCCGTTCAAGTCAATGGTTACCGAAGGCCCAGTCAACGTTATCATTTTCAGTCAACATCTATTTACGCAAACAAACAAAAAGGTAAATTTTCCATAAAAGTTCTTATTACCCGTGAAAAAGATCAAAATTCCACTTTATGTTTACGCGTGTGAAATGTACTGCTTCAAGGAGTGACAGGGTACGATGCGGGAGTATCACTATCTGGGATTGAATTATTTGTTTTCATATGTGTTTGCAAGTTAACAAATTCCAATGAAAGATTTATACAGAACGAAAAGTCAACAGGTTTCCTATAAATAAGTACGTGACAAATATAAACTAATAATATGACAAGTTTGCGAAAGGAATGGATTAATTTGAATAGAAAATTTTGGCCAATACTGAAAGAAGCACTAGTAAGCCGCTTTGTCGTTTCTCGGGGAAGTAGATGATTTCAAATACGTATTGGAAAGACAAGTAGAAAGAAAGAGCCAGTAGCAATGACTGAAACATGAACGAGACAAAATACAGGGAATCTACTGGAAGTACTGTAAAAGAGTGTTACAAAGCCGCGACGATCTAAACGCCAGCTTGTTGTGTCCATTCGGGGAGGCATAGAAAAAGTGACCGGTATGGACAGGGAGAAATGAGTGGAGGTGGTGACAATGGTGATCGCGTGAGTCCCGTGGAAGCACGATGTCAGGTGAAGATGTAGAAGAGCGAATGTCGACAAACTTCGCTTTTTTAGGATTTGAAGGGACAAGACTAATCGATATTCGGTCGAAGTTATAAATTAAAGCGTATCAGTACGATTGCAATTATAATTCCACGGAAGTCCAGGTAAGAAATTCACAAACAAATATCACTGAAAACAATTTTTTTCTATGCAATGCCGAAGTAAACGCTGTTCCAACAGATGGTATAAAATATAAATGGATTATGTTGAGAGAACCGCTAATTCAGCCTGGATTTATAGAGCTTCGAAATGTAGATTGATATGTCGAATGTCTTTTGATGTACCACACTGACTTCGGAGATATGGTCAGCCAAAATGCTCTTCAGACGGCGGACTAAATTTGATCGGCAGAACTGAGCAATGGAAATATCAGCCAGAGTCGAATCACAGATGACAGAGCATGCACAGTTATCGTTTTGTCAAATTCTTTTGGAACGTGAGGGAAAGAACAGATGAACAGTCATTAAAATTCGGCCATCAAAGCTGTTGAGCAAAAGTGAAACGCCAAGAGGTACGAAGTCTACATAAAGCCAGAATCAGAAGCGCCAAATGAGAAGTTACTTGGTTAAGCACGGATAATAATGGCCAACAATACGTGTGACATTGTTGGGACAAATGCTAACCGAGTGAGATAATAAGAAATATCGACTCTATTCGACGAGCTTGATGAAAACTAACGTAAACCCAAATGACCAGTTATCCGGAGTGTGGCTGACTGATCGACTGAGTATACATGTATCTACAACACTCCTTGACTTCCTGTAAATGTGACTGCATTATTTCGACAATAAAATCAATAAAGGCCTATGCCCATCTACTTCATTACCTCAGACGCGAAGCAAGAGCATTTCCTGCGCATTTACTTACCTGGTTTAACCCATGGTTGTTGATGCATCTTTGCAAAGCAGTCTTTTGGTCAAAGGATATGGCTAGCACATCGGTGCGACGTTTGGAGAAACAAGATAAATACCGAATGGTTTCCTTGCTGAAAGTAGGCAACCATGACAAACAGAGTGTGGTGATAAAATTTCCGCTCGCAGTGAATACTCAAGTAGCTTGCCGAGGATCGCTTTAGAAAACGCTTATACTAAGTTTGGGTTTAGTGATTTAATTTGAAAAAAAAAATCCACAGTAAAGGAAGACGTTGAGAAGATAACATCGAGGTAATAGGGACGTACAAATCTCTGTAAAATGTGCTTCTCGTCCAGATCGACCGAAATCCAATAGACCAAACCATTGTACCTAGGTTCGGCAAATTTCACCGTGTAATTTGTGTCGAGGTAGCCATCAGTGTAAAGCCTCTTTGCGGACAATTTCAACAATTTGTGTCTGCAGCAGAAAAAACAAACGTGACTAGATGGAGTACATGACAAGACAATTAAAAAGGGAAACCTCAACCTACAAAGAAGTACAATCAGCATAACTCGACAGAGCAAAATGAGACATTTTACAAACATTTTGAGATCAATAGAACTGCGAATTTCTATAGGACACGGCCGACTTTAAGTTGGTATATGGTCTCGAATTTCGGAAGTGAACAAAAATGGTACCGACAGACGACGGAAAATAAGTTAACGAGGACAGCTACGTAATCCTTGACAATCCACTCATTTTCTATCCAACTACAAGCACATGAATGAGCCAGGGAAATCTTGCATTCCGAATACCGTTCATCACACGTTGCGGTAGCAACGATTCGTGTAAGATATTCACAATTAAGTTTTTTCATGTATGTAGTTTTCTGATTGCTTCATAACTGGCTGACATCTTACCGGTATTTTGTGTTAAACAACTTCAGTCTGGTTACACAATCCATCGCTCTACAACAAGCTATCGGTTTGAACGTTTGAACTTTCGAAGGTGATCCACAATTTATGAGTCTCTTAGGCACTTGTCATTTTTCATTTTGAAAGCATCCGTTGAATGTTCGAGTTAATATATACTCCGAATGTCAAGTCGACTTTCATAGACGAAATTGGAGGTGGATCAAGAGTGCTTATGGTAGACTCTTAGACCTACGTGGGTCGGGCCAAATGATTCACACTAAAATAGATTCACATTCGAGTGAAACCCAGTCGGCAACAGGTTTCTTGCATCACATGATGCGCTGACATCAATTTAATTATTATAAGGAGTAATCTCACCGACGGTCGTCAGTCGCACTGAACGTTCATTAGTGACTGAAAGACAGCCACCGAGTGTCGTCTCAATAGTAAACGAAGATTACGGTCACTCGAGTAGTTGGACAACGTCCTCTACAAACAATTTTCAGAGTTAAGCACGGACGCTGGATCTCTTCAATGCATGTAAACAGGTGCAACAATGTGTGCACATATCTTGCTTGTCGGGACCATGGTTGAAAACAAAAACAATGCTAGAGAAGAAACGGCAAACGGATGACAGTGCAGACAGCACCACCCCGTCAGTTATTCAAAACCCATCATCATCATCACCATCGCTCAGCATTAAACAGCGAAGTAATCCCCACTGACCACTGTCTTTTTCCCAAGGTTACATATGTCCATTAAAGAGTTTATATTCAAGCGGAACAGGGAGTGAAAGCACACAGGCGGGAAAAGATAAGATGCTGCTGTAACCTATTAGGTGTATTTTGACCTAACCTACTCACGGTCTATCGCCTGAGCGATGACCTTTCCCATACACAATGCCCAGGCCTGGGATTTGCAGCATGCTGCTGCTCTCGAAATACAGCACGGGACACTAAGGACCATTTCCTAGAACTTCTTTTCAGTGAAACATGTTTATCCTAGGGGAAGTGATCAGTTGTCTGAATAGCTGTGAGATTAAAGCCATGGTTGTTTCAGAAACAGCACTTAGAGGTTGCAAAATTTATTTAAGCCTGTTGATTTACGAAAGCGAAGTAATGGTCCAAGTTTTACGGGGAAAAGCCAACGTTTTGGTATGGGCCTTTTTCACCGCCATGGCGTCACACAGACAGATTTGAATGCTATATTCTGACCATTGCTACTTCATTAAACATTGTAACACGGAACCGCACATTGCCGTCGACGGTTTGGTGACAGCTGCCTAGTGATTTTGCACTTCTTTGCTGGCAAGCACTGGCTGTAGAAGAATGTGGATAACGGGGCTCTGTCCGCGTTTATTCCCAATGGTCTCACCTGCAACCTACTTCAGATAAGTTCTGTCATAAACGGAGGTATTTTTGTCAGACCGAATTGCTCTGTCTAACTTTACTCGGCACACATACCTCCAACGTTTTAACTAAGCATCATGGTTGAGCATGGTTTACATTCAGTAGGCGTTTCGTAACAGTATTAGGCAAACAGATAGTCTTTTGCCGAATGGAACGTTTTTTCAAGAAAATCATCACTAGCCGAGGAGGTAAACACAAATGCTGTTCTCAGGTAATCAATAGTGTACAGCTTCTATGACACAGTAAACCAGAAAGGAAATGGTGGTGTAAACTATAATACAAAGTCCACGCGCATATAGACTACTAGAACGCGAAAACTTGTTTGGATATAGGTCACGAATGAATATCCATGCGCATGTTGGGCGATTACGACATTGATATTGCGTGCCCAACCGAGCCCTTCACAAACAGACTGAACCTTGACGCGGAGCGACGGCTTGCGTGCCTACAGGATCCAACGAGCTACGCACAATAGCTTACCTCAAGCCGAAGATCCAATCATGCCTGGAAGATCAAAGCCAGTCAAAGGCTGATCTGAGTTAGCACCTCAGTCAAAAATACGAGTGGAAGTATAATTGATCCAAGTAAATTGGCTTCCACTCAGCCATACCCTGCTGCCTTCAGGTCAGGTTCTTGTCAGAACCAAAGGCTTTGATTGAGAACCCTAATCGTTCTTCTGCTTAGCGGCTAGACAACCTAGAAGTACCCGTCCATCAATCCCCATGAGTTACACGCCTACAAATAATTCCATACTGCATTGATCATCGCGCAGGATAATCAAGACCGCGCTGCCTATTGCATCGAGCGCAGCTGGGGTGGGTAGTGATAAGAATGCTACTGCTCAGAGTTCCCTCTCTTTTTTTCAACCTGTCTCTTCTGTTTCCAACCCAATCTCTTTGCCCATTCTGCCTAACCATAGTATCCCCATTGCTAACAAGCCCGATACTCGCAACGGTTCGTTGTCAAGTAGTGTAATAGGTGGTTTGCAGTCGGTTAGCTCATATTTTCTCAAGCCTCGTCAGCCTCCGCATCTGCGTTCGTTCAATGTGCGCAATTTAATGCAGGCCGGCCAATAGGCGTGTTTGGCTCTGACAATGGAGTGACTCACTTCCGATTGATGTCTGCTGCGTGAGTGAAACACGAATTCAGGATTCGAGTAGATTAATTCAACTTACTGCACCAAAACGTCTCGTGAAGATATTTTCATCGCACTTCAGGAGACGAAGCAGCTCAAGCAGTGGATCAGAGCGATGAAGGAATAGTTTTGAGTGAGAAGGCTGAAGCAGCCCTTCTAGACTGGATCCCAGTCAATAGTCGCTTGAGCTATGACCGTGCAGGAGTCAGTCGGCGTCCGGAAGGATAGTAGTTTTAAGCCCATTTTATTTGCCATCTCGGCATACGCTCCAACAGACTGCAGCACTGACACGGAGAAAGACGAGTTTTACGATGACCTCGTCATCTTTGTTCGAAAGAGCAAAGGCTCTGATATTTTATTGGTGGCAGGTGATTTTAATGCACAAATTGGAAAACCTAGTGTATCAAAGTCCTGTTTAGGTGGGCGATGCGCCTTGCCTGCTCCGCGAACAGATAATGGAGAAAGACTTATCCAGCTTAGTGCAGACAATAACCTATTCCTATCTAGTACGAATTCCCGACACAGTTCAAGTTGTACAGCGACATGGCGTTCTAACTCGGCAGGTTGTCTGAGTCAGATTGACCATATCGCAGTTAGCTACCGTTAGCGCGGTTCTGTCCAGAACTGTAAATCATACTGGACCACGTGCGTCGAATCGGACCACGCTTTAGTTTCAATGCGATTTCTGCTACAGCTCAACGGCCATCGACGCAGGCCACAAACCCGACTGGCTGTCGAACGTTTGTCTGATTCGGCTGTTCGCAACAGCTACGAACAGAAACTGTCCGAGGAACTAAGACCTGCGACCAATAGCAATGTAGACGATCAGTGGGAT
This sequence comes from Fasciolopsis buskii, assembly GCA_008360955.1. NCBI lineage: Eukaryota > Metazoa > Platyhelminthes > Trematoda > Plagiorchiida > Fasciolidae > Fasciolopsis > Fasciolopsis buskii. The sequence goes on from LUCM01007992.1 coordinate 116,160, forward strand.
CAAATTAAGCAGGCGATGCATTTGGTAGCAGATTTCGCCTGTCATCCTAGATCTAGCGTCCAGCAAAGACATTGGATCTCGCAAGGGTCGCTGGGTCTGATGGGGCAAAAACGCCAGCTCCCTAACTGTAAGGAAGCGAACAAGATGCGTCGACAGTTGTAGCGTCGGTTGACGATAAGTCTCGAGAGTGACCGTGAAAACTGATGGGTTAAGGTAGCCGAAGAGATGGAGGAAGCGGCCGCTTCAGATAACAGCCAAAGACTGTTTAAGCCTATACGCGACAGCGGTGAGCGGCAAACTTCGGTTAGTGAAGTCGCATGCAACAGGAATGGAGAGCTCATCCATGGTACAAAGCAAACGCTGGACAGTTGGGCAGAGCACTTCAAGTATTAGTTTAGCTGGCCGCAAGCCAACGTATGTAGGCCGACGTCTGCATCTGAAAATCCTTGGGAGGTGTTTGTCGACCCCCAACGGAAGTGCAAGTGCAGCCGAATATTCGACTTCTGAAGAAGGGAGAATTAGCCGGTCCCGACGAACTCCTTCCAGTCTTTTCAAAACTAGGTGGAGAAACTCTGGAGAAATTCCTTACCTTCTTGCTTCATGATATCTGGAACAAGGAACGTATTCCGATATCGTGGGGCGAGCCACTGATTGTACCCATCTTCAAGAAGGGTACATGGAGTGTCTGTAGCAATCATCGGGGGATTAATTTAATTCCGATAGTCACTAAGGTGTCGGCTCCTACAATGCGGCGTCATTTGACACCGACTTGCGACAGTAACATCCACGGACAGCAGGCCGGATTTTGTGCAGGTCGAGGTTGTATCGACCAGATATTCACTCCAACAGATACTCGAAACGCGCCACGCGCACAGGCGCCCTACGGTCGTAGTCTTTCCCGACTTGCAACGCGCGTTCGACTCAGTCGATCGGACAGCCCCATTCAATGCTCTCCACCGGAAGGATATGCCAACGAAGTTTGTGAACCTGTTGCGAGCATTGTACTCGCAAACCTTTGGTCGCATGAGGGTATACGGCGAACTAACAAGTTCATTCGAAACGACTAGGGGCGTTTGACAAGGGTGTCCATTTTCTCCATTACTGTTCAACTTCGTCATTGACGAGGTGACGGAAGAGGCTTCGGAAGCCTTCCGGGAGCCCATGTGAACTAGACTACGCAGATGATGTTGTGTACCTTTTCGAGTCTGCGGACAATGCACAACGCGCACTAGACAGACTCTCGCGGTCCGTAGCTCGTTTTGGCATGTGTTTTGCACCTTCAAAGTGCCGAGTGCTGTTGCAGGACTGGACGACAGCAGTACCGAACTTGGTGCTGAGCCGAGAGGAACTCACGATTGTAGACCGTTTCACATGCCTTGGTAGCTCGGGACTGGAGGTGAGTATGCGTGTATCCAAGGCTCGTGCAGCTTACGCTGGACTGAAGCACTTGTGGCGTCGGCCTGATATTTCACTGAAGTTGAAAGGTCGTGTGCAGTATGCTGCAGTGTGCTCAGTTCTGTTGTACGGTTGCAATACATGGAGTATGCGTGTGGGCGATGTTCGTCGGCTAGAGGTTTTCGACCACCGATGTCTACGTAGTATGGCTAGGATTGGATGGAGTGAACAAGGTGAGCAAGGTAGAGGTGAGGAATCTAGTACTAAATGCCAATTCTGAT